>VMDO01041848.1:0-10873 GCA_007922755.1 Pedetes capensis
GGCAAAGCCTTATTTTACATCTGCCAAAAGGAACTCCCTTTTTGGGTTACCTCTATTTTAGATCCAAAATCCCTGTAGCCAAAATAATAGAAATCTTCTACTGAAAAAGAAAAAAAGAAAAATTATTAACTAGATCCAACTAACTCGATTACTGTGTTGCTATTGCTATTGGAGGTGATAACATGCAACAGATCCCTTGATATAATGGTCCATCTATTGTGCTGCCTGTGTTTCCTGACGTAGCATAACCTGTCCTAAGGACTATCTGCCGCGTAACTGTGGCTGGATATCCTGCATTATGGGACCTAACCACCCTCTGAGCCTCAATTTAGAGGACTAACTCGGTGGACTCAAATTCCAGATGATGTAAAGACCACCCTCAGGCCCAGAAGTCTCTGGGAAACCTTATGGCACACTCGGACTTCTGCCTCTCTTAGAGTAACTTCCACTCTTGTATGGGATACCCAGAGATTTGGGGTTGAATCTTTTATCCAAATGCTATGAAAGCAATTACTCCCCAACAGTGATAGCATTCATAGCAGGTTTATGAAAACTGGTCAAATGCTAGGGCCAAAGGAAGCCTGGATGGCTATATAGATACTGGACTAAGAATTTTAGGACACGCTAATTTGCTAAAAATAAGGGAAGGCATTTCTTAGAAAAGGATTTGCTTTAAAAAAAAACAGGACACACAGAGAAAATGATATTTCAGGAAGAAGGAAAAGATAGAAAACTCTTCTAGAGCCTGGCATGGTACTGCACACCTGTGATCTAAGCACTTGAGAGGCCGGGGCAGGAGGACCAACGTGCGTATGAGGCCAGCCTGGGCTACATATTGACTTCCAAGCCAGCCTGGGGTACACAGTGAGACTCTGTCTCAAAAAATAAAAAAAGAAAGAAAGGAAGGAAAGAAGGAACGAAGGAACAAAGGAAGGAAGGAAACTCTTCTAAAGAAAAAAAGTCTATGTATTACAAAAATGCAAAAAAAAAAAAAAAAAAAAAAAAAAAAAAAAAAAAAAGAACACTAGGCAAACTCTACAGGACTAATCCCAATCTAAGAGGTGAGAAAGCCTGAGCTGTAACTCAACAAGGATTAATGACAGTGTTAATATAGAGGAAATCTGGAGTAGCTGTGGGGAAAAAAAAAGGCCAACACTGCAAAAGCCAAGGCTGATCATCTATGGAACATTCCATGGAAAACCTTGATTATGGAAGCTAATAGATGAAACTTGTAACCTACACATTGGCCATTAAGAGCCCCCGTTCCTCTATTAAATGAGTCTTCAGGATATCCTATTGTACAGTTACCCAGGATAGGAAAAATACTAAACAATACTCATGTTTTGCCGATGGGAAGTAGATGGGCAATTTTGCAAAATGACTCCTACTGGACTCCCATTTCTCTTTCTGATTGCCAAGTAAGAAGTAAGATTTGGTTGTTCACGCAGTCCATGGAGTCCTAACTTCTCACAAGCCTGGCCTCTTGTCTCAACTCCAGTTGCAAATAATATTTGGTACATGGCAAAAGGATGATTTTGCTGGAAGGGATTCAAATTCAATGATGCTGCATTATTGTCTGACTTCTTGTGTAATGTGACTATTTCACCAAACTGGAATCTGATGTAATACAAAAATAATGTTGTTGTTAGGTGCTGTTGAGTCAGTATCCGACTCATAGTGACCCTGCGTACAACAGGTAAAACACTATTGCCAGTGCTTCTCTGCTGTTCATAGGGTTTTCAATGGCGGATTGATTTTTGGGAGTGGGTTGCTGGGTCCATCTCCCAAGCCTACAGCACCTGGTGTTCCCAGGCCATCTCCCATCCAAGTACTAACCAGGCCAGACCTTGCTTAGCTCCCTGAGATCTGACGGGATCAGATGCCACAGGGCTACGGCTGCAGGCCAACAAAAATAATAGGACAAATCAAATTATTAGCCACAAATAAGTTATAATAACTTGGACACTGAAGTCTAATCTTTCCTAGAATTAGAACCAGCTACTCTACATGACCTCCTCATGTCTGTCAGTTAGCTGTACTGTGGCGGCTTGCGTGTCTCTGTGATGCTGAAAGCTTTGCCACCAGTATTTCAGATATTATCGGGGCCACCCATGGTGGACAGATTTCAGCTGAGCTTCCAGACCAAGACAGACTAGGGAGAAGGACCCATCAGCCCACTCCCAAAACAATTAGCCATTGAAAACCTTATGAGTAGCAGAGAAGCAGTGGCAGGTATGGTGGTGGAAAATGAGCCCCTGGGTGGGAAGGCATTCAAAAGACAACTGAAGGGGCTGGGTGCGGTGGCACACGCCTGTAATCCCAGCAGCTTGGGAGGCAGAGGCAGGAGGATCGCAAGTTCAAGACCAGAGGCAGTCTGCGTAACTTAGTGAGACCCTGTCTCAAAAACAAAAAAAAGGGCTAGGGGTGCAGCTCAGTGGTCCAGCACTTGCAGAGAATGCAAGTGGGAGGCCCTGGGTTCAACCCCCAGTACCACAAAAAAAGACAACTGACGAAGAGTTTTCTTCTCAACGTAGGTTCAACCTAATAAAGAGAATGAAATAAAGCCCCTAGGATGTCCGTTTGCATGACTCAAAATGAGAAGAAATCTAGCGGCTGCAACAATGGACTCAAAGATAAAAAAAGATGATGTACTTGGCCCAGTGTCAGGGAGTGTTTCATTCCGTTGTGCATAGGGTCGCTATGCGCCGGACCCAATTCAACAGCACCTAACAACAATTCTACATGAGGTTATACGTATGGAATCAAACTGGCCAGAAGGAAAACTATAATTGGAAGATAATGAATTATTTCAAATTCTTCTAATATCAAATAAAATATTTCATGAGTCCAGATGACTGTAGATACACAGCGGAAACACACAGCCTGTCCAATTAAAGAGTATGATGGTACATGCAAAGGATTTTTGGTTGGTCGGGGTCCTGCCTTCCTCCTCTGCTATCTTTTCTTCTGTAGTCCATGTTGTGTTCTTGATTGTTTTAACGTGAGGTGTAATACTCCTATTATATGTTGCGTGTAAATGTTATGTTAGATGCAGAAGGTGAGAAAAGAAAACTTAGACCCAGATCATGATGGCTAATAACACTGATATGAACCAAGGACTTCTCCCTTAATAGTTGCCACAGTCGCTTCTCTATGCTAACGAATACTTCATGCCTACTCAGCCTCATCTTTATCAGATCCAGGAGTGAGCCCTCCTAGCATCATGGGACATAAAACAACATCTGGCCCCTGCATGCACACAATATGATGATTGGCCAACAGGAGAACACTTAACCGAAGTCCTCTGAAGAAGCCACTGATTACCAACTTCTGTATCTAACGTAACATCCTTGTGCCAATTAGGTAGAACCTTTGGAATTTATCAGCAGGCCACCAGCTTCCACAGCCCCAAAGCTAAGAATGTTATAAAATGCCACCTGAAACTTGTAGAAGAGGTTCCCCTGCTTTGCGGTAATCCCTCTACCCGACGTCCTGACCAAGGTCGTTAGTAAATGCGCTGATTTATGCCTTTCTTCTGTTCTGTGATTATAAAAGTTCATGTGACCTCTTCCACGGTGGAACATGTCGTTCTAGATCCGTGTTCCTGGACTCGGATTTGGCTCAGACTAAACTCTGTCTTGGGCTGGGATTTAGCTCAGTGGGTAGAGCGCTGCACTGCAGTCTATGAGGTCCCAAGTTCATTTCCCAGCACCGCAAAAATGGGAGAAGGACCTGGCAACCCACTCCCAAGGCAATCCCGAAACAGCCAGCCATGGAAAACCCTATGAGGGTTACTATGAGTCGGATACCAACTTGACGGCACCTAACAACAACAACAAACTCTCTCTTATTCCCTTTGGAGCAAGAGCTGTGTTTTGTGTCAACAGAGAAGACACGTTGGAAGGAGAGTGGCAATGCCACCCTGCCCAGCCCCACTCTTCCCAGGGTTAAGAACACTAGGCAAACTCCACAGTACCGCTCTGGCCTGCCGAGTCCTGGGTGCGAGGGCCTGGCTCCCGCAGGACAGCTGGGCCCTCCTCCAGAGTCCAATGCGTGGGTCCCATTTATGCTTGGTAATTCCAATTGTGAGCTCATCTTTATGCTGGCTGCTGTATCACTTATCCATCCCGCTCGGAGGTCCAGGCCTGTCCACGTGGCCTGGGGCTGCCTCCATAGCTGGAGAAGCCTCTTTCCAAGCCCAGTCCTGAAGTGTACTGGGCTGCCAGTGTTTGCGGAGACCAGACTAGCATGGCTGCTGGACAGCGGTGGATGGCACAGGTGGGCCAGATAGGGCTGGGTGGGGCTGGGTGGGGCCTCCCAGGGAGGCCTTGGGAGTACAGGGAGGGTGCCTGCAACTATCTAGGATTCTGAACCAGATCCAGCCTTCCTTGTCATCACAGAGCCTGTGTCTGGGAAGGTTTCTGACTGACCGGCTGCTGAGCCCCTGTGTACGAGATGAGCTAGGAGCCAGGGGGGAGACCCACGCCTCACCACAGCCTCCACAGGATCCTCTCCCAAGGAATCCCAAGGCACAACTTCCCACCACTTGCCCAGCCCACCCTCTTGCCTTCCACCTCGCCATCTGCCAGCTCCTCCCTCGAGACAGCCCCCAGCCTCCCTCCGCTCCCCCGTTTCCCATCCACTGTGTGCACAGAGCACTGCCAGCTCCTTCCTGCCCCGGATCCAGCGGGCTCAGAACGAGATCCGGGACCCACCACCGGGGCCCCCTCTCTCTCGCCACCAGTGTCCTCGGAGATCATCTCATGGGAAACTGGGAGCCTCGTGTGCCCCAGACACAGGCTGTTTCTTCCTCTCAGAATTTCCTTCCCCAGACCTTACAACTGTGTCATTTCCTCAGAGAGGTCCCGCTCCCCAGTCATCTCCTCCCATCAGCTGTCTTTTAGTGGGAAGCAGATTTGTCTGGCCTGGGGAGGGAGATGTCCTGGTGCAGGCTCATGTACAGCGTCAGCAGGACGGCTAGTCTCCTCAGCTCTGAACACCCATCTGAGACCTTCCACCACCCTGGCGGCCCTGGTCTACTTTCTGTGTTGTGAAGTTCTAGAGCATCCATAACCAGGCAGGTGGATGTGGACCTTGTCTAGTGTTGGTGCGCGTGTCCCTGGTGGCCAGAGAGGTGGGGCATCTCCTTTCTATCTGTGGTTCATTTGAACTCCTGTGGCCCCTAGGCATGAAATCTGTTCAGTTCTCCAGGATTCTTTTTTTTTTTTTCACTGACTTGTCCGTATTTTGTTTGTGTTTGCTTGCTTGTTTTTTGAGTCGGCATCTCTCTAAGTAGCCAACCCTGGCCTCAAACTTGTGGTCCTCTTTCCTCGACCGCCTTAGTGCTAGGATTACAGATGTACACCCCATGCCTGGCTTTCATATTCTTTATATATTCTGGGTATCAATTCTGGTTTTTTTGTTTTTTTTTTTTGCAGTCCTGGGGGTTGAACCCAGGGCCTCGTGCTTGCATGCTTTGCAAGTTTTGGCCCACTGAGCTGCACCCAGAGCCCCCCCTTTTTTTGTTGTTTTTTACTTTTTGAGACAAGGTCTCGCTAAATTACACAGACTACTTCTGGTCTCGAACTTGGGACCCTCTTGCCTCTACCTCCCAAGCCACTGGATTGCAGGTATGCACCACCGTGCCCGACTGAGTATCAATTCTTCATTTACTACAAATGTTGCAAATACTTCTCCCCAAGTTGTGATCTCAAATATTTCTTTTATTGTACAGAGCTTGTACATTTTTTGTGTACAAATGTGCAAATGTGTCCTGGGGTCTTTTGTTTGATCTTGTTTTATTTTCCCAAGATATTTAAGAAGAACATATATCAGCGTTGTTCAGGAACTGATTTTACTTTTCCTGGGGTACTTGGTGGTTGCACATACTTTGTAAATGTTCTACTATTGAGCTATACACCTCTAGCCGATTTTTTGAGTCAGAGTCTTACTAAGTTACGCGGGCTGCCTCTGGCCTTGAGCTCATGGCCTTGAGCTCATGAGAATAACACTGATATGAACCAAGGACTTCTCCCTTAATAGTTTCAACAGTCGCTTCTCTATGCTAACGAATACCTCCAACTTCTCCTGCCTCCTGCCTCCAACTCCTGAGTCACTGGGATTCCAGGATGAAGCACCGCAGCTGGCCTGACATGTGTTCTTTAAAACTTCATTTCTGTAAATATCATAAAAATTTTATTATTCTTTTTTCCCCAGGTAGACTTGGTAGCTGGTCCAGCACATCCCAAAGGGCCCATCCTTTCCTGGGACTCTAGAGGTTCAAGAACCTACCCTGCACCATCAGCCCCCACAGTTCCAATTGTGCCATCACACACGGACCGCCAGTCAGTAAAGACTACCCTTCCCTGCATTTATTGTGCATTTTAACTCAAATTATGCACATCCATGGTTTAAAGAGCCCAACAGTTCCACAAGAATTTTTTGTTTGTTTTGTTTGGGTACTAGAAGGCTGAGCCTAGGGCCTCAGGAGGGCCAGGCAAGCTCTCTACCACTGAGCTGCACCCCAGTCCCTTTTAAAACTTTTTATCTTTTTCTTTTGTTTTTTTCTTTTTTTCTTTTCTTTTTGTGTGTGTGTGTGTGTGTGGCACTCAGGGTTGAACCCAGGGCCTCGTGCCTGTATGCTCTGTAAGTGCTGGGCCACCGAGCTGCACCCCTAGCCCATTTTTTTAATTTTTGAGATAGGGTCTCACTAAGTTACACAGACTACCTCTGGTCTCGAACTTGCAATCCTCCCACCTCTGCCTCCTGAACCGCTGGGATTACAGGCGTGCGCCACTGTGCCCGGCACAAAACTTTTTATCTTGAGACAGGGTCTTGCTGAGTTACACAGGGTGCCTGTGGCCTCAAGAACGTCTGAGTCACCGTCAAGACAGCGGAGCACCACTGTGCCCCAGCTCCACTGGGTTTTTAGTGAAGTAGGGCTGTTCCCTGAGGCCAGCAGCCCAGGCCCTTTTCAACCCTCAGGGTGCATTTCGACCTTCACCCCACGTCTCTGAATCACTCTTCTCACATGGCTCCACTTTCTAGTTGGAGATGGCATTTGTTGACTTTTACTGTGGCTGGGCCCCCACCTTCTCTCCTGGAATTCCTTGTGGATGGATATTGGGCCTCTGAGTCTCTCTTCTGTCTCTTAGCTTTTCACTGACATTTTTTCTCTGGGGATATACTGGAGAAATGCTTTTCTGGGCTCAATCTTCGTTTCATGGACCTTCTCACCACCAGCCACTTGCTACTCAGTCCACTTACTGCACTATTTTACTTCAATTGATGTTTGTTTTTTCCTTACAGTACTAGGGGCTTGAACACTGCGTCTTGTGCATGCTGGACAAGTGCTCCACCACTGAGCTGTACCCCCAGCCCCTTTTATATTTTTTATTTTGAGACAGGGTCTCGATAAATTACATGGGCTATCTCTGTCCTCAAACTCACAATCCTCCTGCTTCAGCCTCCCGAATCATTGGGATTACAGCTGTGAGGCTGGCTTTAGTTTGTGCTTTTGATATCCATGATCATTCACTGTGTCAAAGCCTGGTTGTCCCTGGGATTTCCACATGAGTTCTGAGATACCCAGGCTGACCAAACACCATACCTTCTCTAAAGTTTGACCTCAGGGTCACTTTGGTGAAAAAACCACAGAGCTACATTCCGAGAGATACAGGCATAAGTCAAAGGGCTGTAAATGCAGGCAGTAATCACTGAGAACTCCCAGACCTCAAGATAACACAATGGTATACTTTAGCAACTCAAAGCCTCAACTTATTTGACTTTCAATAGCAGACCCCTCTGCCTCTGAATGGCATATTTTAGCAACTCAAAGACTCACCTTATCTGACTTTCTCCACCCACTCCTTCCCTGCCTGTAACCCACAATAAAAACCTTTACCCTGCAACAAGTCGAGGTCCCGACACTGAACCGCTGTGCTGGTGAGGTGCGGTGCCCTCAAGCTTGAGCTTTAATAAAGCTCTTTTTTATTTCATGTGACTTTGGACTCCCTGATGGTCTTTGGGGAACTCGAACTTTGGGCACAACAGTTTCAGAGCCTCCGTGGCCCTCTCTTCTCAGGCTCCCCTGAAGGGGTAGGAGCTTCAGTTGAACTGGTACTTCTGCTCCAGGTCCAGTTTCCTTCAAGGCTTGGTGCAACAGGCTGAATAACAGCCCCACATGACTTATATGGCAAAAAGGACTTTGCAGATGGGATGAACATGAGGATCTTGAGGTGCAGACAGTCCCGGGTCATCCAGTGCTCTCAGTGTCATCCAAGGGTCCTTGTAACAAGGAAACAGGAGAGCCAGACTCAGAGAGGAGACGCTATACTGGAAGCATATGGAGAAGATGCTATGTGCTGGCTTTGTAGCCAGAAGGGGTTGTGAGCCAAAGCATGCAGGCAGCTTCTAGAAGCTGGAAAAGACCAGGAAACAGACCTTCCCACAGGGCCACAGGGGAGGAGCCTGATGACACCTTGACTGAGTCCGCTGGCCTCAGCAGTGTGGCTCGGTGCCCATCTGGATTTCTGTCCTCCAGAACTGTACGATGATGAAGTCATTTTGTTTTAAGCCATTGAGTTTGTGGTAATTTGTTACAGCTGCAGTAGGAAACACATATGCTTGATAATCTAATTGTGAGCTCACCTTTATACTGGCTGCTGTATCACTTACCCATTCTGCTTGGAGGATGAAAGAGAAGAGCTGCTTCTGGGGTGTGGGGTGCACGCCTCCTGGTCTGGCCCAGATGTTTGGATGGGCAGCACTGCCACGCACACAGATACTAAACACAATTCACTCGAGACCCTCAGGTGAGGGGCTTGGACTCCTACAGCCCTCAGCATGCCAGCAGAGATGGGAGAAAGGAAAAGTCTTGGGCGCTCTTGCCTTGCGGGGACAAACACAGCTCTTTATTTCTCTGCCCTTATCAGGGTGGAGAGAAAACCCAAAGCGTACAGCTTTAAGTGCTAGCAGCTCTTATACAGCCTCAAGGGCAGATGCTTCCATGTTGGTGGTCTTGGCAGAGAGCGAGTTCTTTCCTTGTTGATGGTTGCAGCAGGAGAGCGTTCTTTCCTCACCGAAGGTCTGGATGAGAGAGCAGAGAGAGCTGTTTCCTCTTCAGTGGTCTGGGTGAAAAAGGGGTGTTTCTTTGTTGGTGGTCAAAGGTCCAGGTGAAAAGGGGAAGTTGTTTCCTTACTGATGGTCCAGACGAAAAAGGGTCGAGCTGCTGCAGTGCAGCTCCTTATATATCTTGCCCACAGAATGGTGTGAGCCAATCAGCTTTGAATCCAATTGTCCAATCAGGTTTGGGGGGTTTGTGAAGGGTTTTGTATAAACGTCCAACCAAGTTACTTTCATTTTCCCTAGATTTCTAATTTACAAACCAGGTCTTCAAAAGCCATTTTCCCAGTTTTGGGGTTTTTGCCAATTTCCTCCCAATTTCTCCCTATACTGTGGGCCCCATTTGATCCACTGAGCTTCACACCCAAGAGCAATGGGCACCCACTGTGTGATAAGGGAGCTCCTGGAGCAGGCTCAGCAGTCCACGCACATGCACAGAACACACACACACACACACACACACACACACACACACACACACACACGCTTAGCTCAGGGTCCCAATCCCTGGGAATTCCTCTCTGAGATCCACTAACAGAGAGAAGAAAAGCACCTGGCCCACGAGGGTAAAGTCCAGGTGCAGTGCAGTCACCTCCCAGCCTCTCCCTGTGCTCTCACTGAAGTGGCCCTGCCTGCCACCCACTGTCTCCCTGGAAGCTTGTGCTTCTCTCACCCTACCCACATGAGTCAGTTGGACCCACCCTGGCTGGAAGAGCCAGCGGGCCACTCTGAGGCCTCCAGGCTACCCTTGCCCCAAGGCCCAGACCCAGAGCAGGGATTGCCAGAATTCTGTCTCCAGCACTGGGATTTCATTGTGAGGTGTTACAAGATGGGAGAGGAGAGAGAGAGCAGCTGCCTCAGCCTGCTACCAGCCCATCTGGGCCTGTGCTGGAGTCCCTAAAGTCCCTGATGTGCCAGCTGACTGAGACTCCCTCAGGCCCCTTGAGGCCCCACTGCATGGCTCCTGCTGCCTTTCCCTGGGCTCTGTGGACTGGTTGGTGTTTCAGCCTGGTCTCAGCAGTGTGGCTCGGGCCTTGGCCTCCTTTAGGGCACTGTCTCCTCCTCCACCTGACGCAGCTGGACTCTAGGTCCCTCTAGGGCACAGCAGTCCAGCCTACTGCTGTGAGTCACTGACCCACCTCCAGACCCCAGAAGCTCTTTTCTTATTTTCAAGTCCAGCATGTCTTTTCTGACTCTGTTTTGTCCCTGTAGGTGTGTTGGAGCAGGAGGAGACCTGGGGGCATTCTGTCATTTGAGGCAGGGGCAGAGACAGAAGATTATGTTGGATGACCTGGTTGTTTTGGGAGCACTTGGCTGCATGCTAAGAGGGACACTGGCCATGTCCCTGGCTGAACCTGGATGCAAAGGAAGCACATGCTAAATGAGCTCAAAATGCCCGGATATGTTGGTGTCATGAAGAAGGGGACCCCACAAACCCGGAGAGACAGGCCTATCACAGAGGTAACACTCCACTTCAGTCTGCTGGAGTCTCCCAAAGGGACCTGAAGACTGTCCCTTCTCCCAGCTGGTCAGAGAGCCCTGTGTGGGAGATGCCAGCCAGGACCAGCTCTGGGGGACTGAAGCAGCCTAACAGGAGACCTTGTGGGTGACAACTGTGTGACTGGGGAGGAGGAGCCAGCAGCAGTGCTCCCAGGCCTGAATCCACAGTGTTCCCACCCCTATCCCTGCTCCCAGGCTGGGATCCCAGAACTGAAGGGCAGGCTGGATGCCCGGGGGACAGAGCAGGGCA
>VMDO01041849.1:0-10923 GCA_007922755.1 Pedetes capensis
GTTGTTGTTGTTAGGTGCCGTCGAGTCGGTATCCGACTCATAGCGACCCTCATAGGGTTTTCAATGGCTGACTGTTTCGGGATTGCATTGGGAGTGGATTGCCAGGCCCTTCTCCCATTTTTGCGGTGCTGGGAATTGAACTCCGGGCCTCAGAGACTGCAGCGCAGCGCTCTACCCACTGAGCTAAATCCCAGCCCGACCATAAAATGAAATGACACTAAATGAGGGTAAGACACATACAAGGAAGACATTCAAATTGTAGAGGCTAATGGATCAGAGGGAGTTCCAGAATCTCTTTCCACAGGATCTTTATGAACAACATAAAGACATGGAGGGAATCATACTCTGAACTAAGTGGCCAAAGAACTGCATGAGTCCACAATTCTCCTCACAGTTTAAGGTGGTAAGTCCAAAGCACTGAGAGGTAAGAGATAACCCTGAGAATAAGTATCCTTGCCTGGAAGGAAAGGCAAGTAAGCAGGCTGCCTGGAGACAGACAGTCTCCTCAATACTGTCATCTGTCATCTCCAGAGGTTTTGCCACCATCAGATAAAATATAACAAGGAGATTGACCCTCAGGCCCTCTCCATAAGGAAACCAGAGAAATTGTCTCAACTGAACTAAATGCTGTGGCCTTAAGAGGCATCATTTGGTTCTGAGAAAACCTCTTCACACACCCTCTTGCTTTCTCAACTCGTCCTTTAAACAATGCTGGCCAGGCCTGAGCAATGAGAAGCAGCAGCTGGAACAACCAGCAGAGTCTTGAGCATCGAACTAGGCCAGGTCTCAGAGGCCTCCTGCAGAAGACCCTTTCCATTCCTCTGTGACCTGGGCTGGGATGACACACTGTCATATGTAAGACTAGAGACCCAAAAGTGAGGCTTTATTTCCTTTCTCCCTCACTAACCTCTGCTTGTTTGTTTATGGCTCTGCTGAAAGACCTAGGGCAGCAGCAAGGGATAAATGAAAAGATGTGTTCATGTTGGGCTCAGCATTCCTAGGAATGCTTTCAGCAGAGTTTGCCAGAAGGATGTTCCAGCTGCAGCCGAAGCTTGACATGGAGCAATAGAGGAGAAAAAGGGAGCTAGTTCAAACTGGATCTGGAGTATGTCTCACTCCTCAGCGTTTTCATTTAGAAACATAGACTTGAAACCCCCAACTCTCATGTTTGGCAGAAGGATTCATTAAGACAGCAAATGTAAATAAACTCCTAGTCGGGTACATGATAGTGGCTCAATAAATGGGTATTTTCTTCCATATTTATGGAATCTAGCTCTAAATAGTTTCCAAGAAAGCATAGAGAGTGGAATATTTTCTAGGGTTCAAGTCAGACAGTGCTAGAATTGTGCCTAAAACAATGCCTGATATTTAATAAGTGCTCAATAAGTATATGGGGGTTGATTGATTGACCTAGGTTCTGCTGTAAATTTAGTATGTAACATTAGGAAAGCCAGTTACCAGCTCTGGTTCTCAATTACCCTACCTGTAAAATGATGACAACAAAGTCTGCCAAATCTATCCCATGAAATTGTTGATGAATACAAGACACAATGTAGATAGACATGCTGTACATTTGTTTGAGGTATCTGTGGTTGTGTTTAGGGAGTCTAGGTCAAAGAAATTCCCCCAAAGAATGTTATAGGTTTCAAATCTACTGATTTGGCTCAGGTTATGAGAGGAAAGAGAATAGTCAGGAAAAGCTTATCAATGATGATCTGAACTTCTTGATTTTTTAATTTCAGTAGAAAGATTATGAGGAAGACCTAGACCTTATCAGGAATCAAAAGGCATCTTAAAACAGAAGTATACCATACTCCTGCCTCCTGATAGGTTTTTTCTAAGCCTGAGGAGGGTTATAGCATGTATCATGGAACCAGACATTGTAGGTCCAAATCTAGGCTCTGCTACATACTTTGTTGTGACTGGAGGCAAATCACCACATTTCTCAGTTTCTAATTACTGAAAATGCAGATGATAATGCAAGCACCTTCTCTATACACTGTTATGAGGTTTAAAAGGTTAAAAAGTGAAAATGTGTTTAGACTTGTGCCTGGCACAGAGTAAACACCATAAAATGTAGTGGTGGCTATTATTAGTATTATGTAGCAATGCCATCCTTTCTAGGAGTGTGGCATGGGAATGCTGACTCTTTTTTTAGCTTCTGCTCTTCTGATCCCTTGGAAGCTCTTTTAATGAGTGCTGCTCCACAAAGTTCAGGTCCACCAACTCTGCAATAGTTTTCAAAGCCACAGCCTGTTTGTAGTTGTAAAGCAAACAACTTTACAATCAAACCACCTTCTGTTTCCTGACCTCTCTCCTTCTGCTCTTTCTTGAATTAATATCAAAGTTAGTATTCCACACAACTACCAAAGCAAATCTTCTAGACGACTTTGAAACATCAACTAGTCCATCTTTTACAAGAAAATACTCAAAATATAATCAGAACCACACGAAAGAAACTACTCCACATCTTGCTGATTCAATTGCTCTGTCTCCTGCCTTGCTAAACTCCCTCTTTCTGCTTGCTTTCAAAAAAAATTGTCGTTCTTAGGCATAATGGAGATCAAGGTCAAAAAACAAAGATATAGAAAAAGGGGAGGGTTATGCATCAAATCAGGAATTGTTGGTGACACAACAAAGAGAAAAGATGATGATCTACTTCAAAAACCCAATGCCAGTCCTCACATTGAACCTTGTCCTACAGCCACAGAACACAAAACTGAACTCACAACCACAGCATTAGGCTGAAACACACCTTGAAAATCATCCTTCAATTGACAAAGAAACCAGGGCCCACAGAAGAGGCTGAATGACTAAGCAACAGATCTGGGAAGATACAGTTTATGCATTTCACTTGTACTTACTGAGCCTCATTTTGTGACAGGCACTGTTAGCTTCTTGTTCTGTCTTATTTCACTTAATTTTCAAGACATCGCTGGATAGAAAGATTCCATCTTATAGAAAAAAACCTGACATTCATAAACAGTAAAGATATACTTCATGTCACTCAGTTATCACTCCAATGGCTTTATTCACAGAGCAATGTGTTCTCCAACACACCATAATGTCTCAATGAGGGAAAACTATTGATCAGGGAAGCCTCTTTTGTGGGTTTTTGGAGAAGCTAGTCTTCTAAATCTGAAATTCACAACTGCAAACTGCACAACTCAACAAGATTGTCACTGTAGCCTCCTTTATGCAAGCCCAGCTGGCTTCCAGAACAATTTTTATGGATAGCACAGCTCACACATGTTACTCTGGAGGGTCTTAAAGTATGTTCTAAGGATCACTGCACTGGAATCACCTGGGAAGCTAATTAAGCATGCAAATGCCTGTGCACATTTCAGACCTGCTGAATTTGAATCTCCCCAAGCTTGGTGGTGAAGGGAGAGAGACTGGAAATCTGTATGTTTAGCAAGTATACCAGGCCCTCTAATAAGTACTAAAGTATGAGATCTATTGCCTTAGGGAACTAATTCTGTCTTACTACCTTTCCCAGAGTGTCAATGAAGACCAAATTGAGTATTGATGTATGGAATATTTACTGATAACATAAGCCAGGCTCTGTGAAATAAAAAGGAGGTAGCTCCTGCTCTTGAGGGTCTCATGATCTAAGTAAATGAGACAGACAATGACAGTAGAGTGGGATAAGTGCTAGGACAGAGATTTGTACAAAGGACAAGGTGACCTAGCTCTACATAAACAGATGAGGGAAAGTTTCTTGGAGGAACGCATTTCAGATTCTCTTAAAAATGAATAGGAGGAAAGTAAGACATATAGAAGGAGGGGGTCCAAGCAGACAGATCAACTATAAAGTTCTAATATGTTACTTAGTATAATCTGATAATACATTGTGCCTGCCACATTACACCAACAGAAACTGGTAGCAATTATTGTTACTGTTTCTACTCTTATCCACTGGCATAAACAACACTGATCTAGGACTCAATTTGTCTTGTTTGTTGTTGTTGTTGTTAGGTGCCCTCGAGTCAGTATCTGACTCATAGCGACCCTCATAGGGTTTTCAATGGCTGACTGTTTCGGGATTGCCTTGGGAGTGAATTGCCAGGTCCTTCTCCTTATCTTGTTCTGTTTAGTTTAATTTAGTTTTAACAGGGTCTTTCCTTATATCCCAGGGTACTTTGGACTCATGATCCTCTTGTTTTAGCCTCCCAAGTGCTGGGATTACAGGTATGTTCCACCACACTCAGCCCTCGTTCCTCAGTTTTAACATTCATAAGACAAGAATTCATTCCTTAGCTTAACAAATATATACTGATTACCTATTATGTTCCAGGAACTGTGCAAGGTGCTAAGAAGCCAGTAATAAATGATAAAGACCAGTAATAATAAAGTTGCAAAAATATAGTGTGATGATTATTTTGAAAGAAGGTAGTTTCAGGAATATATGGCAGTATATGACAAGGGCACAGTACTGGCTTAGTGATCAAATGAGAAAATGCAATAGGAAAATCATATAGAAACCATCAGTAAACAAATTAAAGTTATTCTGTCAGATATAGTTATTAAAATATGAAGAAGAATTGAATTTACCTTTATTTCAACTTTTAATCAATGGACTCCATATGCATCCTCACTCTACCTTCTGAATAATCTCCATCTCCAATAATTTTGCCATAATTTAATACTAGTAAGACTTTTAAATATGTTTCTTCAAACTTCATACTTCTTTTCCATCCCTCATTTCAGATTCACCCTTCTATGCACACACACACACACACACACACACACACACAAAGAGAGAGAGAGAGAGAGAGAGAGAGAGAGAAACTCTTAAGATGTCCTGAGAGCATGAGGACTGTTTGGAGAAAATAGAAATTAACTCCTAACAGTGGGCCAGATATAATGAATCTTAATTCTAATCCTAATGCTCCTGGAGAAAATTTCTTCCCCTCTTTGGGCCTCAGTTTCCCTTTGTACAAATGGGAATTGGGAACTACTGTATGATATTCTTTAAGGAGCTGCCATCTGGTGAAAGTCCCTCTACTTTGGTGAATGACCAGGGGTAGCAACTGCATATATGGAAGAGTGAGGTAAATGTCTCTACATTGTCTGGTAGTGGTATCACTTAAGGGCTCAGCCCTGCTTGGGAATCTTCAGAAAAACCCAGACTATTTGATATTGATAAGTCACTGAACCCCATGCCAGAGAGGACTCCTCACAGCAATCCCAGAAAGGAGAAGATAGGAATCCTATCTCTGAGAAGGTGCTCCATCTTCCACGTCATCAGAATTCAGAGACTTGGACCCAACAGAAAATCTCAAAGAAACATGGCATCCAGGACAAATAGCTCAGTGAGACTGAGTTTGCATACCAAGAACATAAGAGCACTAAAAACTACTATTTGGTCTTCACTCTATGATGTACTTCATAAAAACCCAGGTATTATCACCCTATTTCATAGACCAGATGTTGGAGAAAGCATTCAATAAATACTTATTCAGTGTTTGCCTTGACAGAGCAATATTTGGAGTGCTGAAAATAAAGCAATGGTGATTCAGAAAAGTCCCTGCTGTCATAAACATACAGCAGAAACAAAAAATAAGTTGCTAAATACCTAAGCAAACAATAAAATGTAAAACAGTAATAAATACTATAGAGAAAACAACAATGTAATGAACATGAAGTAATAGGACAGAGACCAGGGGTGGACTGGGTAATTTAGTAGGGGAAGGCATGTCTAAGGAAGGGGATCTTTACCTGAGGGTCTAAACATAAAAGACAAAACCAGTTGTATTAAGGGTTACATAAAGGGAGGATTTTAAGTGCAAAAGTCTTAAGTTTGGGATGAATATGTTGTATTTGAGGGAGAGAAAGAATGCTAATGTGCATGGAGAGCTATCAAGAAAGGGGAGAGTAACAGGAAATGAAGTTGGAAAGGCATAAGATATGCAGGTCTTTGTGGACTAGTTTAGAGACCATGGGCTTTATTCTAAAAGCTTTGGGAAGATGATGCTGTAAGATTGTAAACATCAAAGTACTGGATTCTAAATTCCGTTTATATAAAGTCACAAAGAAAGTAAGTGGTAGAATGATAATTCAAACTCAAGTGCGTCTGCCTCTAAACATTCTGGGGCCATATCCCATAGAACCACTGCACTTCCCAAGCCACGCCCTAGTGGAGGACCCCAAGTGAAATGATTGGTAGACAAGAGGATTATGGGTAACAAATAGACCCTTTAGCCACCTAAATGCGGAAGGCTTCTTGGATTGTGTATCTGTGTATTTGTGTGTGAAAGAGAAGAATACAAGGAGATTCTTAACAAAAACCAAAAAGAGGCTAAGAAGACTAACATGTGTATCAAATCCAGTTTAAGAGGCGACAGTCAGCCTTCAGATCCTAGCTCCTGCTGACCACCATGTATTTGACCTCAGTCACACTCTGAGGGTAGTGTGAGAAAATGGGTGATAATTTTAATGTAGAGCCTTACACATAGTTAGTATTCGGTGTGTATTAGCTACAATGAATTAAAAATATTTAGGAGAGGATGGATAAGACTAAAAGAAAAGCTATAGATCAACGAGCGCATTTTCATTCTGAGAGCCAATCAGGTCTAGTTTTCATGCTGTTAAGTAAGATTTTTCAACCCTCATCTTATTGATAAGGTTAAGGCACTAGATCAGGGGACAAGGGCCTCTTGCTTTTTATTTTTGGAGGGAGTCTCTGTCAGACCTCCACAGCTACAGCTTTATCTTGTCTTTGAAGATAGAAATAAAGTGACTATGTGGGGTACAAATACCTGGGTTGCAATCCAGGCTATGGCAACAATTGTTGTTGTTGTTGTTAGGTGCGGTCGAGTCCTGTCTGACTCATAGCGACCCTTATAGAGTTTTCAATGGCTGATTGTTTCAGGATTCCCTCAAGAGTGGGTTGCCACATCCTTCTCCCGTTTTTGTGGTACTGGGAATTGAACTCGGGACCTCAGAGACTGCAGAACAGCACTCTACCAACTGAGCTAAATCCCAGCCTATGGCAACCATAGAGAACAAGAACTACCATTTCCTGAACATCTACTCTGGACAAGATACTTTATATTCATTATTATTACATTTACTCCATCCAGTAGTTTTTGAGGAGATAAGGAATTGAAAGCTCAGAAAAGAATCCAACTTGCTCAAGCTCATTCATATAGCATGTGGCAGGGGTGGAGTTTGAACTTTATACTGCTTGCCTCCAAAGTCCATGATTTTTGTACTTGAGCTACTCTGTACACTCACCTTATTTTGCCTTCTGAGTGCATGACCTTAGGCAAATAACTTCATCTCTCTGAATAACAATTCTTTAATCTCTAAACTCAGAATGGTAATTTACATCTCACAAGATTATTACGAATACTGAAAAGGAAACATATAAAGTTCTTCAGTGCAGTCAGCCTTCAGATCCCAGCTATGTACCAGATCCTAGTACCTACTCAAAATTGTAGCCATATTTCAGACTATTACTAAAACTATATGACTTGAACAGACATGTTCACTGTCCCATTTACCATTACTATGCCAGAGAGGAAACTCAATCAGATTCTTCCAATCCCCATACTTCCTTTCCCCACAACAGATTTCAAGGATATCTCAGGATCAAGTGGGACATGCAGCAGAAATTCCTGGAAAATTTAGAGTTGAAGCAAAGAAAGAGCCAGCACCCCTCTAGCAAAGTAGGTCACGGTGAAGGCTGAGAAGTGGGGGCCTGAGCATGGATAGCAATCTGACTATGGGCTACCCTGTCACTTGGGGATTACACTTAAAATACAAGCCTTCTTGCAGCACATAGTCAACAGAAAAAAATGAGCCTTCTTCCAAATTCATCAAAGGATTCCTGGAAGAACAAGTGAGTGGCAGGGAGTGAGGAACCATCTAGTGGTTCCCTATTACCCAGCAATTCTTAGGAGGTCTAGGCTGCATGGCATGACACTGACAGGACTAGGCTGAGGAATAGACTGAGCCCTATTCTCATCCTTCTTCATTGCACTGCTGAAAAAAGCAACCTGACAGGTAAGTGCTAGCTGAAAATAAGAAAAGCAGAGATTGAGTGGCTCCAAAAGGACTATTCAATACCACTGAGGTCAAGGGACCCCAAATTTATTGGTATCAGAATTGTGGGGCTCTCTTATGACCCTGGAACATGGCAATTAGAAATTTTTTAAGTGGGGGGTTATTTGATAATGTTTATTTTTATATTGCTTTATTAGTCTCCAGTGTTTTAAAACACACTTGATTAAAAACTGCACTAAATACATATATGTATGCAGCTAAATTAGAACTTTAATTTTTTTCTCCACAACTTTTCTTTGCTCAACATATAATATTTGTACATGTTTATGAAACATGATGGAATTTTTTCATTCATGTATACATTGGATAATGACCAAATCAAGGTAATTAGCATATTCATCACTTTAAAGGTTTGTCATTTCTTTATGACAAGTACATTGAAACTTCTCTCTTCTACTTTGAGATATATAAGGCATTGTCATTAACTGTATTCATACTCCTGTATCATAGAACACCAGAATTTATTCCTCTTATCTAAATGTAACATCATACCCATTGATCAATCTCTCCTTTCTCCCCCCAATCTCCCCAGCTTCTGGTAATCAATATTCTACTCTCAACTTTTACTGGACCAACTGTTTTAGATTCTACATATGATTGCAATCATGTCACACTTGTTTTTCTATGGCTGGCTTATTTTACTTAATATAATGTTCTCCAGTTCCATCCATGTTGTCACAACTGACAATAATTCAAGCTTTTTTATGGCTTACTAGTATCCCTTTACCCACACTTCTGTCAGTTTGCCACACTGTGGGGACTTGTGTGTTGCAATGAGGCTGAGAGCTTTGACACTGGTACTTCAGATATGAGCAAGGTTACCCATGCTGGACAGGTTTTCAGCTGAGCTTCCAGAATAAGACAGACTAGGGAGTAGGACCTGGCAAACCACTCCTGAAACAACTAGCCATTGAAAACCATATGAATAGCAAAGAAACACTGTCAGATATAGCGCCAAAAAATGAGCCTCCCAGGATGGAAGGCACTCAAAAGACTACTAGGGAAGAGTTGCCTCCTCAAAGTAGAGTCTACTGTGATGACGGAAATGGAGTAAAGCCCCAGGGACCTCCGTTTGCTGATGTGGCATGACTCAAAATGAGGAGAAACAACTATAAACATCCATTAATAATTGGAACATGGAACACATGTAGAATGAATCTAGGAAAATTAGAAATTGTTAAAAGAGAAATGGAGCACATAAACATTGACATTCTAGGCATCAGTGAGCTAAAATGGACCAGCATAGGCCATTTTGAGTCAGACAATCATATGGTCTACTATGCTGGGAATGATAAACTAAAGGGAAATGGGGTTGCATTCATCATCAAAAAAGACATTTCAAGATCTGTCATGAAATACAATGTTGTCAGTGATAGAATAACATCCATACACCTACAAGGAAGGCCAGTGAATATCACTATTTTTCAAATTTATGCACCCACCACTGAGGCCACAAATGAAGAAACAGAAGACTTCTATCAGCTTCTGCAATCTGAAATAGATCAAACATGCAATTAAGACATACTGGTAATCACTGGTGACTGGAATGCAAAGGTTAGAAACAAGGAAGAAGGTTCAGTAGTTGGAAAATACAGTCTTCATGACAAACAAAGCTGGAGATTGCATGATAGAATTTTGTCAGACCAATTACCTTTTCATTACAAATGCATTTTTTTCAACAACATAAATGGAGACTATACACATGGACTTCACCAGATCGAACATACAGGAATCAAATTGACTACATATGTGGAAAGAGACATTGGAAAAGCTCTATACAAAATGTCAAAACAAGACCAGGTGTTGACTGTGGATCAGAACATCAACTTCTCATATGCAAGTTCAAACTGAAGCTGAAGAAAATTAGAATAAATACATGAGAGCCACAGTATGACTTGAGTGTATCCTACCTCAGTTCAGAGACCACCTCAAAAATAGGTTTAATGCATTAGACACAAGTAATAGTAGACCAGAAGAGCTGTGGCATGACATAAAAGATATCATTCAAGAAGGAAGCAAAAAGGTCTTAAAAAGACAAGAAAAAAAGACCAAACTACATGTCAAAAAAGACAGTAGAACTTGCCCTTGAACGTTGAGCAGCTAAAGTAAAAGGAAGACATGAGGAAGTTAAGGAACTAAACAGAAGATTTCAGAAGGCAGCTTGAGAAGACAAAAACAAATATTATAATGACATGTGCAAGGAGCTGGAGACAGAAAAACAAAAGAGAAGAACATGCTCTATGTTTCTCAAGCTTAAGGAAGTGAAGAAAAAATTCAAGCCTTTAGTGGCAGTAGTGAAAGACTCTACAGGGAAAATTTTAAATGATGCAGAAAACATCAAAAGAAAATGGGAAAAATACACACAGTCATTATACAAGAAAGAATTGTTAGATGATCAACCATTCCAAGAGGTTGCATATGAAGAGGAACCAATGGTGTTGAAGGACGAAGTGGAAGCTGCCTTGAAAGAACTGGTGAAACACAAGGCTCCAGGAATTGATGGTATACCAATAGAGATGTTTCAACAAACAGACGCAGCACTGAAGGTGTTAACATGTTTGTGCCAACAGGTTTGGAGAAGAGCTACTTGGCCAACTGACTGGAAGAGATCCATATTTGTGCCTATTCCCCAAAAAGGGGATCCAACTGAATGTGCAAATTATTGGACAATATCATTAATGTCACACACCAGCAAAATTCTACTAAAGATCATTCAGAAGTGACTGCAGTAGTATATAGACAGGGAATTACCAGAAAATCAAGCAGGATTCAGAAGAGGGCAGGGAACCAGGTACATCATTGCTGATGTCAGGTGGATATTAGCTGAAAGCAGAGAATATCAAAAAGATGTCT
>VMDO01041850.1:0-10922 GCA_007922755.1 Pedetes capensis
AAGTGAATTTATTATCAGATCATTGATTTATAGTTTACCTTTCTTGGTTTTAGATTTATGAATGTATTTTTAGCATTTTGGCTTAGAGAATTTTTTGACTGACAAATGAGTGGGTGTCCATCTTCTGTCTTTTTCCCACACTTTCCAGCATTTTTGATATTGTCTTGACCCCTCTCCCAGGGACTCTAGTACCAAATCAGCTTTTATCATGTCATTTCTAGGATCTCATCAGATGGTATCCATGGGGTAACTTGCTCTAGTTCCAGGTACCAAGGCCATATCTATGTCCTCCCACTATTCTAGGCCTATAGCTTTACTAACAGTCATAGCCCCTAAATATTATTGACAATAGTGTTCCCCCTTTATCTTTTTTCCTAAGATGAGGAGGTGCCATCCCAGCCACTGATGACTGTCATTTTTCTTGCATGGATTCTGTTTATCTCCCTTTACCCTGTAGAACCACTGTCACCTTCCAGACCCGGAACCTCCCAAACCTAAGGCTTTATGTCCCCATCACTTCCTATCACTGTTCACGCTCTGTCCAAGCAGTTGATCAGCTACATGTTTTTCTTCTTCTCTGTTTTTGTATTATATTTATAGATGTTAAGAATTTAGCTAGGCTCAGTGGTGTATGCCTGTAATTCGGGAGGTGGACACAGGAGGATTGCAAGATTGAGGCCAGAAGCAGCCTGTGTAACTTCAAGAGACCTCGTCTCAAAAAAAACAAAAACAAAAATGAACTGGAGTTACAGCCCAGTGGTGGAGTGCCCTTGGTTCAATCCCCCAGTGCCAAAAAAAAAGAAAAGAAAAGAAAAAAAGAATTTGAATTAACTGGGGATGTAGCTCTAGTGGTAGAGCCTCTACCTGGCATGCACAAAGCCCTGATTCACATGCCCATAATCCCACTAACTCAAGAGGCTGAGGCAGGAAGATCATGAGTTTGAAGCCAAGGATAGCCTGCATAACTTAGCAAGATTCCATCTCAAAATAACAATTAAAAAATATATAAAAGGAGTTAGGGGGTAGATCAGTGGTAGAGCACTTGTCTAGCATGCCCAAGGCCCTGGGTTCGATCCCCAGTACCGCAAATGTCAGTATAAATATTATTATCAGAATCTGTGGAACAAATATAAGTACAAATATCAGTATCAAAATACCTGATATCAAGTTATACTACAGAGCCACAGTAACAAAAACAGCTTGGTATAGCACAAGAACAGACATGAAGACCAATGGAATGGATGAGAGCCCTCAGAAATAAATCCACACAGCTACAGCCACCTGATTTTTTACAAAGGTACCAAAAACACACACTAGAGAAAAGACAGCCTCTTCAACAAATGGTGCTGGGAAACTGTATATCCTCATGTAGAAGATAAAATTAGATTCCTACCTGTCACCCTGTTCAAAAAATCAATTCAAAATGAATCAAAGATCTTAATGTAAGACCAGAAACCTTGAAACCACTAGAGGAAAACATAGGGAAAACACTTAGAGACATAAGTATAGGCAAGAACTTTCTTAAAAGGACTCCACAGCCCAGGAAATAGCAAAAGAAACAACAGAGAGAGGCCATAGAATGGGAGGAAATGTTTGCCAACTGTACATCTATATCAATATAGAGTATATAAAGAACTCAAAAATTAAATACAAAAAACAAATAATCCAATCAGTAAGTGGGCAATTAAACTGAACAGACAGTTCTCAAAAGAAAAAATACAAATGGTCAATAAATATATGAAAAAATGTTCAACCTTCCTAGTCATCAAGGAAATACAAATCAAAACTACACTGGGATTCCTTCTCACCCAGTCAGAATGGCTAGCAGCAACAAAACAAACAACAAATGCTGACAAGGATGCAAGGATGGGGTGAAGAACCCTAATAAACTTTTGGTGGAACTATAGTATAGCCATTATGGAAATCAGTATGAAGATTCCTCAGAAAACTAAAAATAGAACTACAATATGGTCCATCTGTGCCACTGTTAGGTATATACCCCAAGGAATCTTAAGTCTTCATACCGTAGAGACACTTGAAATTCCACATTCATCGCAGCACTATTCACAATAGCCAACATATGGAATCAGACCAGATGCCTATCAACAGATGAATGTACAAAAAGTGTGGTATATATACACAATGGAATTTTGTTGAGCCATAAAGAAGAACCAAATTGTGTCATTTTTAGGAAAATCAATGGAACCGGAGATCATTATTTTAAGCAAAATATATCAGACTCGGGAAGACAAATACCACATGTTCTCTCATATGCAGAAGCTAGATTTCTTTTTAAAAGAAAAAGTATATATGTATGTGGATTAGAACATATAAGAGGATATACTGGGATGCCAAAAATATGTATACACATTTTAAGATATGTTATCTTGTTGTTGTTGTTAGGTACTGTCAAGTCAGGTCCGACTCATAGCAACCCTATGTAAAACAGAATGAAACACTCCTTGACACTGTGCCATCCCCAGCACAACCCCCAGAAGAGCACTATGTCAGTGCTTTTCTGCTATTCATAGAGTTTTCAATGTCAGATTGTTTTGGGATTGTTTCAGGAGTGGATTACCAGGTTCTTCTCCTATTTTTGCAATGCTGGCAATTGAACCCAGGGCCTCAGAGAGTGCACAGTGGCACTCTACCAACTGAGCTAATTATCTGTGTGATACTTTTAAAATTTGAATTATGGTAGCAATGTCTAGTATGATGTTCACTCAAAAGATGGCATTAATCAAATGAATAAGATTATGATGCATCATTTATTTATTTATTTATTTATTTTTGGTTTTGAATTTGAGACAGAGTCTCACTGTATAGCTGAGGCTGACCTGGGACTCACTGTGTAGCCCAGGCTGGCTTCAAACTCACAGTTCTTCTCTGGCCTCAGCCTTCCAAGCACTGGCATTACAGGTATGCACCACCGCAACCAGCTGATACGATGCATTCTTAAAACAGCAGAATGGAAAATTTTCCTCCCAAGATATGTATACATTTTTGGCACCCTCTGTATTTGGAGTGGGGAGGGAAAGAGAGAGGGAGTGGGAGCAACACAGGAGAGTAATGAGGGAGCGAATAATAGCAAAGTACATGATATAAGTTTATAGTAATGCCAAAATAAAACTCATTATATTGTACACTCATTAAAAATAATAATTTTAAGAAGGATTTGAACTAGAGAGCTTGTATCATGTGCTATTTTACTGGGAAGCCAATTCCATAACTTTTCACAAGTTATTTCTTTGTCTACAACAAACTCCCAACACTGGCCGGCCTCCAAATCCTCTAAACTGCTCTGAAGGGCTTGGGATGGAGCTCAGTGGTAAAGCACTTACCTAGCATGTGTGAGACTCTAAGTTTCAATCCCTAGCACCACAGAAAAAAAAGGAGAAGGAAGAGGAGAACAGAAAAAGAAGAATGAGGAGGAGGAGAAATAATACCCTGAAGCCATCTCTGTGTGAAAAACTCTTTCTAGATAAATTATTCCTACAGCGGTAGCCCTGTGGCATCTGATCCCGTCAGATCTTGGAAGCTAAGCAGGGTCGGGCCTGGTTAGTACCTGGATGGGAGACCGCCTGGGAACACCAGAAGCTGTAGGCTTGGGAGAAGGACCTGGCAAACCCTTCCGAACAAATCAATCTGCCATTAAAAACCCTATGAGCAGCAGAGAAGCATTGACAATAGTGTTTCCCCTGTTGTACAGTGGGTCGCTATGAGTCGGATACTGACTCAACAGCACCTAACAACAACAACAAGATAAATTATAGGGCTAGGATTTAGCTCGGTTGGTAGAGCGCTGCGCTGCAGTCTCTGAGGTCCCAAGTTCAATTCCCAGCACCGCAAAAACGGGAGAAGGATGTGGCAATCCACTCCCAAGGCAATTCCGAAACAGTCAGCCATTGGAAACCCTCTGAGGGTCACTATGAGTCGGGTACCGACTCGACGGCACCTAACAACAACAACAGATAAATTACATCTACATCATGGACACTTTTCTACTCTTCTTTTCACAATATTATCATTATTTATCTCAATATGTGTCCCCTTAAGGGCCTGAACTATGTTTCATAATAATGTTTGTACCCTCAAGTCTAGCATATTGTGTAGCACATAATAGGTGCTCAATAAAAGTTTTATTAAATGGAGTGAAATGGAGGGAAAGCCCCAAACAAATTAAAAAACTGTATTATAAACACTGATATCCAGCCTCTTAATGCTATCATAATGTTTTACTGCTGTTGGAATGTGCACTTAAATTAGAATCAAAATGGAGAGGACAGATTCAGGACTATTTAACAGAGTCAATGGGGCATATTAGATATGGTGGAGGATGGGGGTACAAGGCAGAAGACAGTAGGACTAATTTCAAAGTTTCTAACTGGGATGAGTGGGCACCGGATAGTGCTAGCCAATACAATGAACATTAAAGAGAAAGATTTATAGGAAATATAATGAGTACAATTTTAAGATACATTGAGTTTGATACTTTTCATACTTTACATCTATGCCTCAGATTGACATGTTGTTGTTGTTGTTGTTAGGTGCCGTCTTAGCAACACTCATAGGGTTTTCAATGGCTGATTGTTTCGGGATTGTTTCTGAAGTGGGCTGCCACACCCTTCTCTCATTTATGCAGTGCTGGGGAATCAAACCCAGGTCCTCATAAAGTGTGGAGCAGCGCTCTACCCACTGAGCTAAACCCTAGCCCTCAGATTGATATAGGGGTATCATATTTATAACATATTTGAGAAAGATCTCTGATTATAAAATTTCATGGGGGATGCAAATGGTGTAATATTTTGATAAAGTTATTGGAAATTATCCACGACAATTTACAAAATGTACTAAATAAAAACATCTTGTGTAAATTTGTCATTCTCCCAGAGTTTGCATAATTTTTCTTGATGAGGCATATAACTGTTGAAGCATTTGCTTAATTGATAATTTGTGCATAATTTTCTAAACTTTGGAACATAATTATCATCACTTGTGTTGGAGTTAACACTGAAATGAAACACTTTAGTGAAATGTTTTAGACACCAACAAAGTTTTAAAGACAGCAAATAAGGAAGAAAGAAAAATTTTGATTAACATAAGAACAGCAGGCTTCTGTCAAGCTCTATACAATTTAGCATGTCTCAGGGTGAGATAGATTTGGACAAAATCAGAGCATTAATCTAAAGCAAAACTGAGTGAGATTTTAATGAGTTATACCGAGATCAGAAGACATCAGTTTTAGCTAGGAGTGATGACACACACTTGTAATCCCAGAGATTTGGAAGACAGAGGCAGGAGGATCGTGAGTTCGAGGCCAGAGGCAGCCTGAGTAATTTAGCAAGGCTCTATCTCAAAATGAAAAGTAAAAAATGGGCTGAGGGTGCAGCTCAGTAGTAGAGCACTTACAAAGCATGTGTAAGGCTCTAGGTTCAACCCCCAATACTGAAAAAAAAAAAGACTTCAGTTTTAATTCTAATTTTCAATTACCTACTTGAATGTGGCCAAATCATTTAAAACCTCCATGCCTTAGTGTCCTTATCTTTCAAAAGGAATTACCACTGAGGAGCCTTCCAGTTCCTGCAGTCTGTTATTCAAGCATCTGATCTCCATGTCACCTTTTTGGTTTTTGATTTCTCATTCATTAATCCCCACCTTGCTTATCTGATAGGCCTATTGGAAGGATCAGATGAAATAATACACATAAAGGAGTTTTGAAAAGTTAAAATGCTTTTGAAAAAAATTTATTGTGCTGATAAAATTGTTTCAAAATTGAACAAGACTCAATTGGCTACAAGTGTAACCTTACCTCACAAATGGTTACACTGAGGCATAAAGAGGATATAATAAAAGAATATTTGCACTTCAAAGGATGTTAGCCATTACTTAAATTAAGAAACTGAGTTCCAGAGATGAGATACCAAAATATGAGAGAAACACCTTCTGCCATAGTTACTGTTATTGCGTAACATATCATCCCAAACCTAAAGACTTATGACAATGATAATTATTTTATTATCTTACATGGCTTCTGTGGGACAAGAATTTGAGGAGGGCTCTCATTGGGTTGTAATAAATGGTGGCTGATCCTGAAAGAGCAGGGAGCAGGGGTGCTGGAGCATCTGGACTGATCTGGGATAGTGTCTTCATGTAGGTTCAGTGTCCTTTCCTGTGGTCTCTCCATGTGGACTGTTTTGATTTCCTCAAAGCATGGCAGCTTCAGGACAGTCAGACTGCTTACACAGCTTCTAAGAGCTTCAAGAGACCATATTCCAGCAAAACAGGAGGTAGCTGCATTACTTTTCATGACCTTGCCTTAGGAGTTTCACAGTGTCACTGTTGCTTACTTGCATCCCACCTGGTCAAAACAGTCACAAAATCCCACTGAGTTTCTAGGGAATAGAACATAGACCCCCCACCTCTTTATTGGAAGAGTTTCAATATCATGTTCTAAGGAGAACTGGTGGGAAGGTAGGTATTGTGTGGCCTTGTCATGGTTTGGATATAAAATGTCCCCCAAAGGTCATGTGCTTTAATGGTTGGTTTCTGGCTGGTGGCACGATTTGTGGACATAATGGAACTTTGGAGGCAGTCTTAGCTTGGCAGAAATGATGTCACTGAGGGTAGGGCTTTGGAGGTTTTTCTCTCAGACTGCAGCCCAGTTCTCTCTGCCTCCTGCTCATGAAGATGTAAGACTTTCTGCCACAAAGCCCTGCCTCCTACCTCTGCCATGCCTACCCTACCACCAGTATGGACAGATCTAACTGTGAGCCTTCAATAAATCTCTTCCCCTATAAGTTAGTTTTGGTTGGTCCTTTTGTTACATTAATGACAGCTGCCTAATGCAGAAAATTGGTACCAGGAATGGGGTCATGGCTGTATAGAAATCCAACCCTAACCGTGTGGTTCCTAGGCCTCTAGAACTTATTTAGGGGAGGATTTTCAACAAGTTTGGAGATGCAGCCAAGCTCCAGGGGCAGTTCTGGTGAGAGTAAGGAAGACTAGAACATCCCCACCAATAGAAATGCAGATGGAGGTCACAGAATTTCAGAGGAAAATGAGGACTCTGTTGGGCATTGGACTAGAGACCATTCCTGTTATGTCCTGGGAAAAAACCTTGTGTGAGTTCTGCCTTTGTCCCAAAGACTTGAGTGAAACTGAATTTAAAAGTAATGGACTAATTAACTTGGAATGAATATTATGAGGGCAAGATACAGTAAGTGTGGCACCATTGTTGCTTGCTGCTTTTAGCCAGATTTATAAGGAAAATACGGCACAAAGGGCACAGAAAAAAAAGATCTGAAAATGTGCAATTTGTTTTTTTTTTTTGGGGGGGGGTGGATTGTTGGATTTGGTTTTTAGAGATAAGGTCTTACTGGGTAGTTCATACTGGCCCAAAACTCACTGTGTAGACCAGCTCCACCTCAAGTTTGCATTGATCCTCCTGCCTCTGCCTCTTGAGTACTGGAATTATAGGTGAGAACCACTACAAAAATGTACAGTTTAAAGAGGGAGGCTTGGCTAAGGTTACTGCAGACAGGGCTGGCTCGAGCCAAGAGGACTTAATTGTTAAAGAAATAAGTTGTAGTGAAGGAAAACCTTAACCTTTACTGTGGAGCAAAAGATATTCCCCTAGGGGATGGATCCTTCCCATCTAAGGCCCCAGGACATAAAAAGGGACTGTCTGAAAAGCTGTCTCTTGGATTTAAAAATGGAATGTCTGAAAAGTGAATACCTCCAGCACATCCTGTGGAAAGAGGGCTGCTCAGGGAAAGGGTTTTTCAGCCTGGGCATACAAAGACCACCACTACAGCTGTGGCCTAAAATGGTCCAGCTACTTCTTGAGATAACAACAACCCTTGACAACATCAACATGGTGCTGGTTTTGTAGGCATGCAGAATGCAAGAAGCCTGCAGCTGTACCACTATGGTGAACGGTCCCATCAGATCTTGGAAGCTAAGCAGGGTCAGGTCTGATTAGTACTTGGATGGGAGATTGCCTGGGAAAATTAAGTGCTATAGGCTTGGGAGAAGGACCTGGCAACCCACTCCCAAAAAATAATCTGCCATTGAAAACCCTATGAATAGTAGAGAAGCACTGACAATAGTGTTTCCCCTGTTGTACCTAGGGTCGCTGTGAGTTGGATACCAACTCGATGGCACCTAACAACAACAGAATGCAAGAGTTAAGAGGTTGTGGAGGAAGGGTCCAGAAGATAGCCTAGGAGGCCAATGTGTACTAGCATCAGGTGCCCTGCAAAGAGCCGCTGAAAGGCTGATGCATGAATCATTGAGGGTGGAGCCTAGGCAGCAATAAAGACCCCAGGATGTTGGAGATGCCAACAACATGAAACATCTGCTGAGGGAAGCTGTTGGCAAAAAGTGGGCCCAGCCATAAAGAACCATTTGTGACAGACCAGAGGGACAGAACCACCCAAGCCTGTGTAATACCAGACGGTGACAGATGCCAGACTTAAACCAATTGAGTTTGTTTTTCCAGTGGGATATTGGTCTTTCTACAGACCAATTGTTCATTTCTGTGCCCCCATTCCTCCCTTTTGGAAAGGGGATGCTTACTCTGTGCCACTGTATGTTGGAAGTATGTGACCTGTTTTTTGTTTTTCAGGGACACACAGCTAAGTTTGCTGTGAGTCTTAGTGGAGACTTAGACTTTTGGACATGGTTGAGACTGTTAAGATTTTGGGGACTCTTAAAATTGGACTAAATGGATTTTGCATTATGAAGTGGCCATGGATCTTTGGGGGTCAGGGTGGGGTGTGATAGTTTGAATATAAGGTGTCCCCCAAAGGTCATATGCCTTAACATTTGATCCCCAGCTGGTGGTGATGTTTGTGGAGGTCATGGAACGTGGGCGGCAGGTCTTAGTTTTACATAAATGATGTTACTGAAGGCAAGCATTTGGAGGTTTTTACCCCAGACCTGCTGCCCAGCTCTTTCTCTATTTCCTGCTCATGAAGGTATAAGGTCATTGGCCACAGGCCCTGCCTCCTGCTTCTGCCATACCTATCCCACCACCATTATGGACTGATCTTTTAAGTAGGTGATCTTCTAACTGTGAGCTTCCAATAAATATCTTCCCACATTAGTTTCAGTTGGTTTTTCTGTTATAGCAATGACAGCTGACTAATACAGGCCTTCTTTGGAAAATACAATCACTATGCCTTGGTATTTTGGTTCTGCATACTTAGCATTTAGCATAAATTTTGTTATCAAACTAAGTTGCACATTAAAATATTTTTCAGTCTTATTTTCTTACAGAAAAATATATTATCAAGTACTTAAATATAGTAATTTGATTCCAACACCAAGAGGAAGACTTAATCCCATACACTTGATGTTTCAGAGTGAAAAGAAAACTACTTATTGCTACAAATGAAAAATAAAGAAATAATTATATAAGCGTTATCTAGAGCTGCTCTGTCCAATGCAATAGTCACTAATCAATTGTGGCTATTGAGTATTTGAAATATGGGAATGAGAAACTGAGTTTTTTATTTAAATTTAATTTAACTTTAATTTTAAAAAATTTGTTTTAGCCTGAATCTTGCTATGTTGTCCAAGCTTTTGTCAAACTCCTGGGCTTATGCAATCCAGCCATCTTAGCCTCCCAGGTAGCTAAGACTACAGGAGCATGTCATTGTGCCCAACTAGCCCAATTTAAATTTAAAAGTTGATACTCAGTCCAATGATCAGAAAAATTTGAGAATATCTGGAATGACTTGTGTACATGAATCTGCTTTTTCAATTGAAAATTTTATGAAACCTAAATACAGATTGCCTGCAGCCATAGCCCTGTGGCATCCGATCCTGTGGTGTCAGATCTCAGAAGCTAAGCAGGGTCGGGCCTGGTTAGTATTTGGATGGGAGACCACTTGGGAACACCAGGTGCTGTAGGCTTAGGAGCCAGACCTGGCAACCCAGTCCTAAAAATCAATCTGCCGTTGAAAACCCTATGAACAACAGAGAAGCACTGACAATGTTTCTCCTGTTGTACATAGGATCACTATGAGTTGGATACCAACTCAACAGCACCTAACAACAACAAATACAGATTAAATATTACCGATGAAAATTTAGCATCTCTCTTGAAATGTGCTCTAAGTGTAAAATACACAACAGCTAACAAAGATCTAGTCCAAAAAAAATCTCAACAATTTCTTATACTGATTACATGTTAAAGTGATAATGTTTTGACATACAGTATTGAGTGATATAAAATATATTGCTGAAGTTAAGTTCACATTTATTTTTATATTTTTAATTGGCTATTGGAAACTTTTTAAATATATAGATGGTTTATATTTGCATTTGACAATGCTGATCTAGAGATAGGGAAGTAAATACCAAACAAATCAGGTAAAAAGTGAAAGTGATTTTTCATAACAAAACCTACAGAACTAGTCTAAATTACAAGTATATATTACTTTAATAGAAAAATATGGCAAGGTGGTAAAAAGGAAAGCCCTCAAGCCCTAGATTTCACCATTTTGCTTCCATCTGAGTCCTAAGATACTATGTACATATTTATTATAAACTGAAAACAACTTTTCAACCCTGAAAACTCCATCTTCTTTGCAAAATTTGGTATCTGATTTTGCTATGAAACATTGTTGTTGTTGTTGTTAGGTGCCATCAACTATCCAACTCATAGCGACCCTCACAGGGTTTTCAATGGCTGACCGTTTCGGGATTGTCTTGGGAGTGGATTGCCAGGCCCTTCTCCCATTCTTGTGGTGCTGGGAATTGAACTCGGGACCTCAGAGACTGCAGCGTAGCACTCTAACAACTGAGCTAAATCCCAGCCCGCTATGAAACATTACATTGGCTTTAATTACAACTGAATGAGACACTATAGATGTTTCTTTTTTTCTTTTTTCTTTTTTTTTTTTTTTTTTTTTTGT
>VMDO01041851.1:0-10921 GCA_007922755.1 Pedetes capensis
ACACATACTGGCCCTATGTACAACAGAAGAAAATACTTCCTGATTCTGTGCCAAGCACATGATCTTTTTTTTCACTTAGCCCATTGTTGCCGACACTGTGCCAGCCCATCTATATGAGGGTCTTCCTTTTTCTTCTGGATCTGCCACACACCCAAACATGATGTCCTTCTCCGGGGATTGGTCCTTCCTGACAACATGTCTAAAATATATCAGATGCAGTGTAGCCATTCTAGCTTCTAAGTAGCACTGTGGTTGTACTTCTTCTAGGACAGATCTGTTGGTTTGTCTTACAGTTCATGGTATATTCAACATTATTCTCCAGCACCATAATTCAAAAGCATCAATTCTTCTCCTGTCTCCTTTATTCAATGTCCAGCTTTCACAACCATAGGATTCGACTGAAAATACCATGGCATGAGTCAGGCGCACCTGCATCTTCAATGGGATGTCTTTACTTTTCAGCACCTTAAAGAAGTCTTTGGCAACAGCTTTTCCCAGTGCAATGCATCTTTTGATTTCTTGACTGCTCCTTCCATGAGTGTTGATTGTAGAATCAGTAAAGCAAAATCTTGGACAACCACAATCTTTTCTCCATTTATCATGAAGTTGCATACTGACCCAGTTGTAAGGATTTTTGTGTTGCTGATATCAAGGCGCAATCCATACTGAAGACTGTGTTCTTTGATCTGCATCACCAAATGTTTCAAATCCTCTTCATTTTCGGAAATCAGAGTTGAGTCATCTGCATAAAGCAGGTTGTTAATAGGTCTTCCTCCACTCATGATGCTGTGTTCTTCTTCATAAAGTCCAGCTTCTCAGATTATTTACTCAGCATAGACATTGAAGAGGTACAGTAAAATGATACAGCCCTGATGCACACCTTTCTTGACTTTAAACCAGGCATTGTTTCCTTGTTCTGCTTGAATGACTGCCTCCTGGTCCATGTACAGTTCCTCATGATTACAGTTAAGTGCTCTGGTATTCCCATTCCTCACAATGTTATCCATAGTTTATTGTGATCCACACGGTCAAATGCCTCTGCATAGTCAATAAAATATAGATAGTCCCTTTCCACAAATGTAGTCAGTTTGTCTCCTGTATGTTCCATGTGGTGACTCCCATATGTATACTCACCATGTATGTTGGTGAAAAAATGTATTTGCCATGCAAAGCTTGTTGGTCTGACAAAATTCCATCATGTTACTTCTAGCATCATTTCTGTCACCAGGGCCATATTTTCCAAGTACTGAGCCTTCTTCTTTGTTTCTAATCTTTGCATTCTAGTCACCAGTAACTGTCCGTACATCCTGATTGCATGTTGGGTGTATTTCAGAATGCAGAAGCTGGTAAAAAATCTTCTCTATTGTGTCTATCCATTTGTTATATTGTGGGGGCTACCATGTTGCTATGAAACTGAAAATTATGCCACTGGTATTAACCAGCAGGGTCACTAATGGTGGACATGTTTCAGCTGAGCTTCAAGACGAGGACAGACTAGGGAGCAGGACTTAGCAGCCCACTCCTGAAACAACTAGCCATTGAAAACCCTATGAATAGCAGAGAAACACTGTTAGATATAGTACCAGAAAGCTGGTTGGAAGGCACTAAAAAGACAATTGGAGAAGATTTGCCTCCTCAAAGTAGAGTCTACCTTAATGATGGAAATGGAGTAAAGCCCCAGGGACCTCCATTTGCTGATGTGGCACAACTCAAAATGAGAAGAAATAACTGTAACCCTCCATTAATAATTGGAACATGGAAAGCACATAGTATGAATCTAGGAAAATTAGAAATCATCAAGAGGAAAATGGAATGTATAAACATCAACATTCTAGCATCAATGAGCTAAAATATCCTGGCATGGGTCATTTTGAGTCAGATAATTAGCCAGGAATGACTAATTAAAGAGAAATGGGGTTGCATTCATCATCAATAAAGACATCTCAAGATCTGTCCAGAAGTACAGAGAGTCTTTTGGTAAATACATAATATATTTTTCTCTTTTTCCTTTGGGTTTCCTTTCTCAGTCTCAATTGTGATGATGATGATTGATGATGATGATTTGTTGGGGTTCACTCTGGCCCAGCATTGTAACAGAGCTTGCCTCAACACAGGTACTTGGGGATCCTTAGAAATAGGCAAGAGCCAGTGGCACCAAAGAAGGACTTCAGAAGCCTTCTTGCAAACAGGAACAGAATTTATTAAGCTTTACCTACCAAGGTGAACAAAAGGGAGTGCAGCACAATGATGCTCAATGAAAGCGTCCCACGGTGTATCTCCTATTGCCTCTCTCAGTTCACCTTTTCTATTCTCCTCTTCCCCAAGGCAGGGGAAGAAAAGCAGAGAGCTCTTCGTGTCTTGCTTGGAGCCTTCGCCACTTCAAAGGCCCTGGGCTTGACATGGAGTCTTGCTTGTAGTCTTCAGATGTCTTCACTGGTGACGCTGGAGGTTGCAGGTCTCAGGAGTAGAGTGTGAGGGTCAGGTTTGAAAGGGCTCAGAGAGCAGGTGAACAGGGAAGTATCAAGAACATAAGGGACAAAAGGGAAGCTAGTAGTTTTAGTGGTGGTTTATATACCTTCTATGAAGGGGGTGTGGACCCAGAAATAGCCAATCAAGGAGCAGCTCATGCCAGGTGTGGCAGTTATGTAACCAGGGATTTGAAAAAGAAAAATTTTGATAGGGGGGTTAGGTACGGGCCAGGCCAATCACCAAAGGTCCTTACTGACCAATCAGGTGGCTCCAGGCAGCCAATCAGATTGAAGGAAGCCACACCAGAGCTGGGCTGTTTGGGGGCCATCTTGAATCACTTGATGGGAGGGGTAGGAGTAAAGTAGGTGAAGGGTGAACTGGGATTTGGACAGCCATACTGGCTCTTAGTGAGTCAAATAGGTCCCAGTCCAGGTTTCTGGGTTAAGGGTGACCAGAGATGGGAGGGGCAGGAACAGGGCAGGATTTGGGGAGGGCTCAGACCTCAGCCTGGACTAAGCAAGCCTCAACCCAGGCACCCTCCTGGTCTACCCCGGGGGTGTCCAGATAATTCCCTATAATGATTAATAATGATGATGATGATGATGATGGTGGTGGTGATTATTTTGTTATTGGTGGTGGAACCCCAGGCCTTGTGTATGCTAGGGAAGTGCTCTACCACTGAGCTGCTCCCCAGCCCCTTTTATTTTTTATTTTGAGTCAGAGTTTCACTAAGTTGCACTGGTTGCCTCTTTCCTTGAACTTTGGATACTCTTGCCTCAGCCCTCTGAGTCAGCGCAACTATGAGGCCCATCTCCATTGTGACTTTTGATCGATGCAGAAATTTAAAATTTTATGTGTAGTCCAATTTATCAATTATTATTCATATGGTTAGTGATTTTATGTCCTATTAAAAAAGTCTTCGACTACTCCAAGTCATGAAAACATTTTTCTATAGTATTCTTAAAAAAATAAAAAAGAAATTTTATTCTATGACCCATATATAATAGATTTTTGTCAGTAGTGTAAGGTAGAGATTAAAATTTATAAATGCTCCAGCACTACTTATTGCAAAACCAGTTTAAATCAAATTTTAAAATAATATTTTCCCCAGGGCATTGGAATTGTATATATTTGTTTGTTTGTGACAGGATCTTACTATATAGCCTAGGCTGGACTTGAACTTGAAATCCTTCTGTCTTAACTTCCCCAGCAGATGGGATTACAGGTGTGTGTCACAGCACCCAGCTCTTTATGCACAATCATGTAGTCTCTGAATAATGAATAATTTTATGTTCTCCTTTCCATCCTTATACCTTTCATACCTTTTCAGCTTAGATCTCCAATATAATGTTGAATAGAAAAAATGATAGTGACATTCTTCTCTTGGTCTTCATATCATAGAGACATCTTGCAGTGTTTCACTTTTACTATGGTATTTGATATGAGGTGGCCCGGCGTGGTGTCTGAGCCTGAGTGTCAGTGAGGAGAGCACCTTCATAGGAGGAGGAGCTAGCCTGCAGTATAAGAGCCCTAATGTGGAATGGGAGACATCAGCATGGATGGGGCCCCACTACATACTGTCAGGACCTGGGAAGATGTAGGAGGACATTTACAGGTTAAGTGGCCCTATGTGGTAAAAAGCGTCAGAACTCATGAGGAAAGAAAACTTTCCCATCAGTAGTGACCTGACATGTGGTGTCAGAATACAAGGGAAGGTCTGAGGAGGAGGGAAAGTTGGGGTTATAAAGGGCATTTAGAAACTGCTTTGGCTTATGACCCAGCTATATCACTACTGGGAATATACCCAAAGGGAGACAAGTCATCATTCCCCAGAAACACCTGTATCTCCACATTCAATGCAGCGCTCTTCACAATAGCAAGGATATGGAACCAACAAAGGTGCCTAACAACAGAAGAATGGATAGAAAAATTATGGCACATATACACAATGGACTATTACTCAGCAATTTAAAAAATGAAATGTCATTTGCAGCAAAATGGATGGAACTGGAGAGCATCATCTTAAGCAAATGAACATAAGCTCAAAAAGTGAAATACCTTATGTTCTCACTCGTATATGGGAGCTGAATCTTAGAGGAAGAAAAAATCCTACACATAAGTTGATATGTTGATAAATTGATAAATATGCAACTTAACAAAGAAAGGATAACATAAAGAGTAGAAAGAAGGAGGGAGGGAACCAGCAAAGGAAAGCGAAGATTGTGGAAGGTGGGATGGGGAGGAGAAACAATGCAGAGGGACAAAGGGGAAGAGGATAATCTCAATGTAAATGATGCAACTTCATGATTACATGGGAAAAATAGGGGAATATAACCCAGATATGCATATGAGTTTTACTACATATTAGTCAAAAGCTTCCATAAACCTTGTAGGTTGATAAAAGTGTAACCAAAAGTGATTGGTATAATAGTTGCATAATGGAAAAAACAAATGCTGTGTTACTCTGTACCCCACCTACATTTACCAATAAAGGGAGAAGAAAGAAAGAAAGAAAGAAAGAAAGAAAGAAAGAAAGAAAGAAAGGAAGGAAGGAAGGAGGGAAAGGAAAGGAAAGGGAAGGAAGGAAGGAAGGAAGGAAGGAAGGAAGGAAGAAAAGAAACTGCTTTAGCTGAAAAGCATTATTTAACTCCTCACTTGGGTCCACAAGTGTCCTCTTATAGACTCCCAAAATGCATGTCTCCAGTTCTTGTCCTAAACCTTGGATTCCAGGACATTGATAAACATCTGTTTGACAAGGGTCTGAAATTACTCAGCAAGTGATGACAGCAATAACACTTTACTGGGACTACCGGGGTGAACAAGCACTGTGATACTGGTCAGCTAGACCACATCTTGATTTGGATTGCTTAAGTATCCAGACCTCTTCCCCCTGCTCCAATTCTTCCTCCATTTAAACCTAAAGCTCATGTCAGGTCCCCAAAGATGGACTTGGGGTCACTAGACACCTTTATCTGTTCCTCTTCCCAATGTACACATTGATTAAATCTCTTTTCTCTGCTTTTCATTGGCATACTGGGGTGGGTGACTGAGGCTAGTCTGTTCAGACTCCCAGAGCTGGGACTTTGCTCTAAAATTCTGGCAACAGATTGACACAAGATTGGTGATAAACAAAGGAATTGATACAGTGAGGGGATAGATTGAGGAAAATGAGATCTACCTTCTCATTGTTGGAGAAAGAAGTTACAGATGTAGAAAGATATAAAACTAGTGAAAATTAGATTGTTAATTAGAATTTGAGATATTAGTATAAACTTAAAAGTTCCCAGTATTCATAGATTGATACAGACAGGGGTGTGTGTGTGCGTGCGTGCGTGTGTGTGTGTGATATATTTCTTAGCTCTGTCCACTCTGAGGGGCTAGAAGTAGCGACACTCCTATAGCTATGGGCACATCTAACACCCAGATTTTAGTTTCTAAATCACTTTTTCTTTCTAAAAGGAACCAGGTTTCTTCAGAGAAATGGCTGGTTCCAGTCCCCAAACAGGAAAAGTATAAGATAAGCCTAGAATATCTTACTGTGTCAGAAAATAAAGAAGTGCTCAAAGAATCATAACCATTCTGTCAAAGGGGCATAGAAACTAGCTTGAAAGATCTCCCATTGGCCAAATCTGGGACAATTTAAGCATCGAAATAAAGATAGTAACAGATTATAACACATTGTATGAAATGTGAATCCATAAATTTATGTTATATAAATAAATTAACTCAAAGTGTTATGAGGAATGGGATCGTTACATAGTCTCAATGAAAAATAGAGGGGAAAAAAAGAGTAACTTTATAGTTGAAAAGCTAGCAGATAAATATCTTCAATAGATGACCAAGTTTAAAATCACCAGGGAAGAGATATAACCATTAAATGCAATGTGGGATTCCAGATCAGTTTCCTGGAACTGAAAAAGAGCATTGAGAGGATAACTTATGAAATTTGAATAAGAAATATATGTTATTTAGTAGCAATACATTAACATTAATTTCCTGATTTTTGGTGGTGGCATTGTGGTTAGTAGAAGTCCTACAATGGACTGAATGTTTATGCCCCTCCCCACAATTCATATGTTGAAATCTTAACCACCAAGGCAGTTATTTCAGGAGGCAGTATTTCTGGGAGGTGATCAGGTCATGAATGTGGAGTCCTCGTGAATAGGCTTGGTCCTTATAAAAGAGGCCTCAGAAAGCTCTTTTGTATCTTCTGCCATATGAAAGTACAGTGAAAAGATGACTGTCTATGAGGAAGTAGACCCTCACCAGAAATGGAATCTGCTAGAACCATGAGACTCCCCAGCCTCCAAAACAGTGAGAAATAAATTTGTGCTGTTTATAAGCCACCCAGTTTCTAATATTTTGTTATAGCAGCCTAAGCAGACTAATACACTCCTGGGAAGTATGTGGTAAAGTATTTGTGGGTTGCGGGACATCATATTGGCAACTTACTATCAAACAGGTCAAACAGAAAAGTTCTATGTACTGTAAAATAAATTAATTAGTGCATAGGTAAATAAGATAAAAGCAGCTATAATTATGCTGGACTTGGGAGAGTGTTTATCTGGAGTGTTGGTACATGAAGCAGAGAGGGCAACACTTCCAGGAGGAATGAAGACTTACTCAGAACCCCACCTTTTGTTGTAAGGGTATATGTTCCAACTGTGCATTCCTTAAAGGTGGGGCCAATGACTTATTTAAAGGGACAAGAATAGATTTGTGGAACCTGAAGTTAATACAAACTCTAGGACCCTTCTTAAGAAAGAGGTTATAAAATTATAATATTAGTCAGGGAAGGGGATATTTACTTGGAATAAGAAAAAGAGAGCATAACAAATTGTAAATTCTACAGAGCTGAAAAATAGAACAAACATCATAAAATCTGAAAAAAATAATCTTTTTTATTTGTTAACTGTTTGACATGTCCTTCTATGCTTTTTGACTATGTTTCTTGGTTGTATACTCTGTGACCATGTCTTCATATGACATTAATTATTAATGTCAGTGTTAAAAAATAATAGAAAGATAATTCCATCTTTCTTCTAGCATGGGTGATCAAAAAATTTTTTTTAATTATCCACAGCTTTAAAAACTTTTCTTGGGCTTCAGAACATATTGATAATGTCATATAAATGTTTAAAATTGTTATCTAATTGGGAAAAACACTACTACCTTTCTTGTCACAAAAGAGCTCCATGCTTCCAGCTGTATAATAACCAAATATATTCCTGATAAGAGAGAAGTTCCATTTTTGTGTCTGTGAGAACCAGATTCTCCATTTACAACTTTACATGCCCCCCACATGTATGTCAGTTTGCCATACTGTGGCCACTTGCATGTGGCTATGATGCTCAAAGCTATGCTACTGATATTACAGATACCAGCAGGGTCACCCATGGTGGACAGTTTCAGCTGAGCTTCCAGACTAAGACAGAGTAGGGAGTAAGACCTGGCAGCCCGCTCCTGAAGCAATTAGCCATTGAAAACCCTATGAATAGCAGAGAAACACTGTTAGATATAGTGGCAGAAAACAAGCCCCCCAGGTTGGAAGGCACTAAAAAGAAGACTGGGGAAGATTCATCAACTCAAAGTAGAGACTACCTTTATGATGGAAATGGAGTAAAGCCCCAGGGACCTCCATTTGCTGATGTGGCACAATTCAAAATGAGAAGGAACAACTGTGAACCTCCATTAAAAATTGGAATGTCGAATGTATGTAATGTGAATCTAGGTAAATAAGAAATGATCAAAAGGGAAATGGAATGTATAAACATCCACATTTTAGGTATCAGTGAGCTAAAATGAACTGGCATGGGCCATCTTGAATCAGATAATTATATGGTCTACTATGCTGGGAATGGCAGAGAAATGGGGTTCCATTAATCATCACAAAAGACATCTCAACATCGTTCTGAATACAATGCTGTCAGTAATAGAATAATATACATACATCTACAAGGAAAGCCAGTTAATATGACTATTATTCAAATTTACACATCCACCACTAAGGCCATATATGAAGATAGGGAAGATGTTTTTTACCAGCTTCTGCATTCTGAAATACACGCAACATGCAATCAGGATGTACTGACAGTTACTGGTGACTGGAATGCAAGGTTAGAAACAAAGAAGAAGGCTCAGTACTTGGAAAATATAGCCTTGGTGACAGAAATGATGCTGTAAGTCACATGATAAAATTTTGTCAGACCAACAAGCTTTGAGTGGCAAATACATTTTTTCACCAACATACATGGTGAGTATACATATGGGAGTCACCACATGGAACGTACAGAAGACAAACTGACTACATTTGTGTTAAGAGGTGATGGAAAACTTAATATCAAATGTCAGAATGAAACCAAGTGCTGATTGTGCATCAGACCATCAACTGCTGAGTTGCAGGTTCAAACTGAAACTGAAGAAAATTGGAACAAGTGTACAAGAGCCAAGGTATGACCTTGAGTACATCCCACCTGAGTTCAGAGACCACCTTAAGAACAGGTTTGATGAATTAGACACTAATGATAATAGACCAGATGTGTTGTAGCATGACATCAAAGACATCATTCATGAGGAAAGCAAAAGGTTTTTAAAAAGACAGGAAAAAGAAAAAGACCAACTTGTATGTCCAAAGAGACTCTGAAACTTGCCCTTGAATGTTGAACAGCTAAAGTAAAAGGAAGACATAATGAAATCAAGAAACTAAATAGATTTCAAAGGGCAGCTTGAGAAGACAAAATCAAATATTATAATGAGATGTGCAGAGAGCTGAAGATAGAAAACCAAAAAGGAAGAACAGCCTCTGTTTTTCTCAAGCTTAAGGAATTGAAGACAAAATTCAAACCTCATGTGGCAATAGTGAAGGATTCTACAGGGAAAATATTAAATGATGCAGGAAACATCAAAAGAAGTTGGAAGGAATACATAGAGTCCTTATACCAAAAAGAATTGGTGGATGACTAACCATTTCAAGAGGTTGCATATGATCAGGGACCAATGGTATCGAAGGATGAAGTGGAAGCTTCCTTGAAGGAACTGGTGAAACACAAGGCTCCAGGAATTGATAGAATACCAAGAGACATGTTTCAACAAACAGATGCCAAGAGATTTGGAAAACAGCTACCTGGCCAACTGACTGGAAGAGATCCATACTTGTGCCTATTCCCAAGAAAGGGGATCCAACCAAATATGGAAAGTATCGAATGATACCATTAATATCACATGCAAATAAAATTTTGCTAAAGGCCATTCAAAACTGACTACAGCAGTACATAGACAAGGAAGTGCCGGAAAATCAAGTAGGATTCAGAAGAGGATGTGGAACCAGGGATATCATTGCTGATGTCAGGTGGATATTAGCCAAAAGCAGGCAATACCAAAACGATGGCTATCTATGTTTTATTGACTATACAGAGGCATTTGATCATGTGGATCACAATAAATTATGGATAACATTGTGAAGAATGGGAATACCAGAGCACTTAACTGTGCTCACGAGGAACTGTACATGGACCAGGAGGCAGTCATTCAAGCAGAACAAGGAAACAATGCCTGGTTTAAAGTCAAGAAAGATGTGCATCAGGGCTGTATCATTTTACTGTACCTCTTCAATGTCTATGCTGAGTAAATAATCTGAGAAGCTGGACTTTATGAAGAAGAACACAGCATCATGAGTGGAGGAAGACCTATTAACAACCTGCTTTATGCAGATGACTCAACTCTGATTTCCGAAAATGAAGAGGATTTGAAACATTTGGTGATGCAGATCAAAGAACACAGTCTTCAGTATGGATTGCGCCTTGATATCAGCAACACAAAAATCCTTACAACTGGGTCAGTACGCAACTTCATGATAAATGGAGAAAAGATTGAGGTTGTCCAAGATTTTGCTTTACTTGGTTCTACAATCAACATTCATGGAAGCAGCAGTCAAGAAATCAAAAGATGCATTGCACTGGGAAAAGCTGTTGCCAAAGACTTCTTTAAGGTGCTGAAAAGTAAAAATATCCCATTGAAGATGCAGGTGCGCCTGACTCATGCCATGGTATTTTCAGTCGAATCCTATGGTTGTGAAAGCTGGACATTGAATAAAGGAGACAGGAGAAGAATTGATGCTTTTGAATTATGGTGCTGGAGAATAATGTTGAATATACCATGAACTGTAAGACAAACCAACAGATCTGTCCTAGAAGAAGTACAACCACAGTGCTACTTAGAAGCTAGAATGGCTACACTGCATCTGATATATTTTAGACATGTTGTCAGGAAGGACCAATCCCCGGAGAAGGACATCATGTTTGGGTGTGTGGCAGATCCAGAAGAAAAAGGAAGACCCTCATATAGATGGGCTGGCACAGTGTCGGCAACAATGGGCTAAGTGAAAAAAAAGATCATGTGCTTGGCACAGAATCAGGAAGTATTTTCTTCTGTTGTACATAGGGCCAGTATGTGT
>VMDO01041852.1:0-10921 GCA_007922755.1 Pedetes capensis
ATATGTGGTGGCCACACCTTTCATCCCAGCAACTCAGGAGGAGGAGGCAGGAGGATCACAAGTTCGAGGCCAGAGGCAGCCTGCACAATTTAGTGAGCCCCTGACTCAAGATGAAAAAATATAAAATGGGCTGGGGTGCAGCTCAGGGGCAGAGCACTTATGAAACACGTGTGAAGTCCTGGGCTCAACCCCTAAGGAATGAAGAAGAAAAAAAAAAAAAACCCAAAGAGAAAAAAGAGAAATGGCGTATTTAATGTGTACACATAGCTGGTACTTAGATATAGCCATGGGCAATACCTAAAACCTATTAGAAAAAACTTAATTACCAGAATGCAACGCCTCAGGAAAGTAGCGGACATCTTGACTTCAGTTTTGCTCATGGACTCAACAGTGATGGCTCTGCACCAGTCCCTGAGCAGAATTTAGTAACATTTTATGACCCTATATTGCGGTCAGATGATGGAGCCGTCACCTATGTACAAGGCAGTTTCTAAAATCAGGGACAGCAGGCTGCACATTTGCTTAATTCTGTGGGTGTTTTAATTGTAGCAAATGACAGCCAAAATATCTTCTATTATGTGCCTAAGAGACAGAACAAGGATTTAAGCCAAGATACAGAGCCAACATCTATCCCCCATCACATATGTGCAGCCTCTGGCTGTGGCACACCAGCGCTGCATTGTAGCTGGCATGTCTGAAGGTGCCTCTGAGTGTACGTGGGCGGGATGTGTCTCCCCAGCGTGCTTAGCATTTCATGCTTTGAGTGAGGGTACCAGTGCCCAAACCGGGGGCAGAGGGGGCATGGGGATAGAGAGACTGGTCAGTGGGAGACTGAAGACTGGAAATTCCACTTCTGGATCTGAATTGCCCCTTCTCTGTGAGGTCATTTACATTTCAAGCACCAGCCTCTCACTGATCCCATGGTTGTTGTTGTTAGGTGCCATGGAGTCGAGTTGTGTCCGACTCATAGCAACCCTCTTAGGGTTTTCAATGACTGATTGTTTCAGGATTGCTTCAGGAGTGGATTGCCACCTCCTTCTTGCATGATACACAGGGAGAAAGATGGAGAAATCAAGACATTTTCTCAAGGCTCAAATGGAGAGTTTGGGGGGGCAGACTGAGACCTCCATTCCTCAGGAACCGCAGGCAGTTTAGGGCCAGACTTCATGGGTTGGACCTATGAGGCCCTGAGCAAATGATTACATCTCTTTTAGCCTCATGTTCCTCATCTCTAAAATGGAGCTAATAATAGGTCAGATGTTCTGGGGCGACTAAAAGGATATTGCTGTTGTTAGGTGCCACCGAGTCGTTCGACTCATAGCAACCCTGCATACAACAGGTAAAACACTATTGTCAGTGCTTCTCTGCTATTCTTAGGGTTTTCAGTGGCGGATTGATTTTTTTGGAAGTGGGTAGCCGGGTCCTTCTCCCAAAATTAAAAGGATAGCATGGCACAATTTATGCAAACTGATTATAACATGGCTCAGGACACCAATAGCTTCAGTCTCAGCTGTCAATATCACCGCCATCAGCTCACATGGAATTTGAACAGCGCGCAGCCTACAGACAAAACTGGGTACGTGCCAGCCGTTACATCTGCCAATAATCTGAGTGGCTTCCACTGTCTTCCTAATTATTAGAACGCTACTATGGAAGATTAGAGAGAAATTTCCAGCTAGACCAACACAAACAAATCAATACTGAAAACCACTTCAATGAGACTCTCTTCAGTGAGAAATGCATGGATTTCTGCTCTTTTCCATTTGTACCATACAAACAATACCCCTGAAGCAGGTGAGTTCTAAATTGCCTTAAAGCATCTATTTGTGGCTGTGAATATTTGAGATTTAGAAAACACGTATAAGAAAACTTTACAGCATGAAGACCTTGGCAACGACACAGGCTAAGCTTTGCTACGAATCATTACAATTCCCGGAAGCCACAAGAAGCAGAGAGGCCTGAGATGTAGCCCTCCTGCTGGGGTTCACAGGCGGGGACCCTGCAGGCTGAGCTGAGGGGCTCCATCTGCGGAGGACGCATGGGCCAGGGTGCGCCCAGAGATACAGCCAAGGCCACCCCCACTGTGCTTTTCCCTGTGGCCAAGTGCCAGCTGCTCAGTGACTCAGCGCGCTTCACAGGCCTGATAGAATGGGCGTCTCTGCGGGGGGCTTACCATAGCAGAAAGTGCACCGCCGGAGTCTCTCTAAGGCTGGCATCTCGTCAGCCCCCGGGGAAACCACCAGGACCTGGAATGCGCCAGTGTCATCGATCTGCAGAAGCAGAGAAAGGGTGGCTTCGTGGGTAGCGATGCAAGAGCCTTCCAGCGCTGTTTAGAGCACTGAGCTTGGGAGACACAGCTTGGGAGATACAGCTTGGTCCCCAGGCCTGTGACGGGATGGCTAGGAGCACTTCTGGGTTTAAACCTCGACTCTCCCTGAAGCCCTAGGACAAGTTGCTTTGCCTCTGTTTCCTCATCTGTAAGTGGGGATACTGTTATGACCACCTAACTGCGTGCTGTGGGCATACAAAGACACCTTCCTGTCACAGAGTGAGAACCGTGTGGGTCAGTAAGGTACACAGCTCATAGAGCCATGTTGTTGTTGTTAGGTGCTGTCGAGTTGTTTCTGACTCACAGCAACCCAACATACAACAGAATGAAACACTCCCTGACACTGTGCCATGCCTGGTGCTTTGTCAGTGCCTTTCTGCTATTCATAGGGTTTTCAATGGTGGATCATTTTGAGAGTGGATTGCCATGCCCTTCTCCCTAGCCTGCATCACCTGGTATTCCCAGGTAGTCTCCCATCCAAGGACCAACCAGGCCTACTGTGCTTAGCTTCAGAGATCAGCAGGGATTAGATATCACAGTGCTATGGCTGCAGACCGTGTGTACTTTTTGTTACTAGTTTGTTGTTAATTGCCATTGAGTTGTATCCAACTCATAGAGACTCTCATAGGGATTTTTTGTTTTTGTTTTGTTTTGTTTGTTTTTGCAGTACTTGGGGTTGAACCAGAGCCTCCCACTTGCATGCTTTGCAAGTGCTGTACCACTGAGCTGCACCCCCAGCCTTTTTTTTTTTTCACTTTTTGAGACAGGGTCTCGCTAAATTATACAGACTGCCTCTGGTCTCGAACTTGCGATCCTCCTGCCTCTGCCTCCAGAGTCCCTAGGATTACAGGCACATGTTACTGCACCTGGTTTGACCCTTATAGGGTTTTTAATGGCTGGTTGTTTCTGGATTGTTTTGGGAATGGATTGTCACATCTGTCTTCCATTTTTACAGTGCTAGGGATCAAACCCAGGTCCTTCGAGTATAGAGCTGAGCTAAACCCCAGCCATGTGTACTTAAGCTACCATGAATCAGTCCTGCAGATCTGTGAATAGAGTCTTGCCTAAATACACCAGCTGAGGTGGTCTGTACCATCAGCGTGTGTGTGTGTGTGTGTGTGTGTGTGTGTGTGTGTGTGTGTGTGTGTCCTTATGCAATGATTTGGGTTTTTTTGGGGGGTGGTACTGTGGGATTGAACCCGGGCCTCATGCATGCTTTGTAAGCACCCTACCACTGAGCTGCACCCCTAGTGCATGCTTTACTTTTCTTTAAAATCTTGAGTCAGGGTCTTGCTAAAGTACAGAGGTTGCCTTTGGCCTCCAACTTGCGATCCTCCTGTCTCTGCCTTGGCGTCGCGGGATTACGGGTGTGCGCCCCCACGCCTGGCCCCTGTGTGCTGTTCCAAGGGCCTCACACCTTCACTGCACACTGACCAGCACCAGTAACAGGAATCTGAGCCAGTGTCGGTGCAGAGCACGGACCAGACATCGGGGAGGGGCAAAGGCATTTCTTACTGCCAGCCACCAGATCCAGGGGAAAAAAGTAATAAAAACTTCACAGAACATTTGAGCGAGGAGAAGTCGCAACACTGCGGAATCCAACCTCACCATTTTACAGGTGAACAAAGGGAGCTCCAGCAGGGGGCGAGAGCCAGAAGGCTTCGTTTTAAGTTTTGCTCTCCCCAAATAGGACTTGCCTTCTGTCTTCTCCAGCAGCCACTTCCATGACTGCAGTTTCATTTCAATGGACTCTACCTTAATTGACAGCAATGCGTCTCAAGGCACTGCCCAGGAAGCTGTGACATCTGCTAATTAGACGTGTAGTCTACATATCGACACCATAAGAACCTTGATATTTCTGGTGGTGCGCCTAGTTATATTTAGTCATGTATTAACCCAGGTGTTGAATTAAAAGCAGTCCTGTCCTTCTGATTGATCCTAGTGAGTTGCTTTAGTGGGCAGAGGCCACAGATGGCCTGTGCTCTCCCTTGACAGCCCAAAGTGAACTCTTAATAAAGTTTGAAAGATGTGGTTTCAGAGATCATTCATACTAATGCTTACCATGGGACTAACCACAGTAGTATATCACGGAAAAATTCCTGAAGCAGTGTGAGCTCGGGATTTACAATAAAAGGGTCCTACTGGTCACTTTTCTCACTGCTCATTTTCCTGTTGGAACAACAAGTGCTGCAGGCTAGGGAGAAGGACCTGGCAATCCACTCCCAAAACAATCAGCCACTGAAAACCCTATGAGTAGCAGAGAAGCACTGACATAGGGCCGGGCATGGCACAGGGTTGGGGAGTGTTTCCTTCTGTAGGGTTGCTATGAGTCAGACCCAGAGTCCATGGCACCTAACAACAACAGGGGGTAGAATCATGAGTCCGGATTCATCTATCTCTGAATTGTTAACATTCAAAGGTTTAAAAAAACAAAATATCTTTTGTAAGTTATATGCTGTGCACATACCTTTGAGTGGGTGTGTGGAATTGTGTCAGTTTGTGTTTCTATCACAAATCCCATCAATCACTTGCATCAGGATATGAAACTGTCTTGTGTTTTGTGACTTAAAGCCTGTGGCTGAGGGAATTGCACGACTCCGGGTAATCAACATCCCTGTTTGTAGAATTATAAAGTGGCTACCTCTCATAGCAGATTCATTTGCACAGCCTGGCCCCAGTCTTTCCTAATGTGTGTGCATTTTCTTTTGAGTCTGACACATTCACCATTTTATCAAATAATTCTGAGTCTGACACATTCACCATTTTATCAAATAATTCTGGGTTAGTTCAGTTATGCTAATGGCAATTTCAGCTCCTGCACTACCCAGACTTCATTGTTATTAAGCTGATTTTACTGTAACAGTATTAAGCTACTGAATGACAATAGTAACTAAAGCAAAAGCGATCATTTTTGAGCCTGCAGCCATACCACTGTGTCATCAGATCTGGGAAGCTAAGCAGGGCGGGGCCTGGTTAGTACTTGGATGAGAGACTTCCTAGGAACACCAGGTGGTGTAGGCTTGGGAGAAGGACCTGGCAACCCACTCCCAAAAAACAATCAGCCACTGAAAACCTTATGAGTAGCAGAGAACCACTGACAAACAGTGTTTTGCCTGTTGTATGTAGGGTGGCTGTGAGTCCAACACCAGCTCAATGACACCTAACAATAACAACATTCCTGAGCGCTTTCTGGAATGCACTAGGCACTAAGAGACAAGAGTCTCATCCCTTAACCCCTTACCACCTCCAGCAAATGGGTACTGCTTTCCCTACCTTAGGGATGAGAAGTGCATTTCAACTCTACTCTGTTTATGTCAACTCCTTCGTGGTGGACAATCACAAAGCCCAGAAGGGCCTCCCAGCCCCACTCAGCACCCACCCGCCCCTAGGAAGCCTGGCACGGGTTCGGCCCTCCTACCGCAAAGGCCCGCCGGACCGAGGGCGCGCTGCTGAAGGCGATCACCACCGGGGTGACGTCCAGGGCGCTGTACTCCATGGCGGCTGTCGCGAGGGCCTGGGCATCGGCCGACTGACCACTGCTGAAGAACGTGGCGATTCTCCTCGCATGGGCCCCGGGCAGGGTCCGCTTGAAGACGTTCCGGGAGATAAACCTCATGGCCCGGCCCAGCTCCCTGCCGTCTGAGGACTGCTCGTAAGGAAGGGCCTCAATCTCTCGCAGGAGCTGGTCCTTTGTGTCGGTGTCCGAGAAGCGCACAAGGTGCCTGGCGTGTGCCGCGTAGGTGAGAATGGCAACTCGCGCGCCTGCAGGGCAGCTCCTGCCCCGCACCTGGATGTCCTTCACCAGCCAGGCCACCAGCCTCTTCATGCGCTCGAACTCCTGCTGCGTGACATCCCGGGACTGATCCAAGGCAAACACCAGCTCAGTCGGATGCACAGGGCATTTGGGTTTTCCTAAAAAACCAGAACATGCCCCTTATCATAGAGCATGCTTACTTTAAAGACAAACAAACAAAAAGCCAGACTAACAAAAATATACAGAGAAGACAAAGTAATTTTAAATCCTAACTATTCAAATATTGAAATGTTTAATAATAACAAATATTAAAACAAATGTAAAGTATTAAATATTTAAATCTTGAATAATTAAAACCTCTATTCCAAAAACTGGGCTGGGATTTAGCTCAGTTGGTAGAACGCTGTGCTGCAGTATCTGAGGTCCCAAGTTCAATTCCCAGCACCGCAAAAATGGGAGAAGGACCTGGCAATCCACTCTGGAGGCAATCCCGAAACAGTCAGCCATTGAAAACCCTATGAGGGTCACTATGAGTTGGATATGGACTCAACGGCACCTAACAACAACTCCAAAAACTGAGTATGCACTTTTGAATCAAGTGTAACAAAGGGGCTGGGGTGAAGCTCAGTGGTACAGCACTTGCATACATGTGTGAGGTCCTGGGTCCAATGTCCAGTACTGGGAAACAAAATGTGCATCAGCTCCTGCTCCTCCCTCCGATACTGTGAATAAACTTCTCGGTATCCTCCTATCCCAATTCTTTTATTTTTTTATTTTTATATTTTTATATTTTGCAGTACTGGGGGTTGAACCCAGGGCCTTGAGTTTGCATGCATTGCAAGCGCTGTACAACTGAGCTGCACCCCCAATCCATTGTTTTACTTTTTGAGACGGGGTCTCTGGTCTCGAACTTGCGATCCTCCTGCCTCTACCTCCCAAGTCACTGGGATTACAGGTGTGCGCCACAACCCTCCTATCCCAATTGTAATACTACCCACCAGCCCCCTCGTTATACCTTGCAAAGCCCAGCCTGGTCCAGACCCCGTCTCTGTCCTTATTTTTACATACCCATCCCCCCCGTACTGTGTCTCAGGGTTACTGGGCTCTGTCCATTCCTAGGAAACGCCTAGGTTTGTCCTGATCTATGGCCTGTGTGCTTTGTGCTTCCCCCTGCCTGGCTTTCGCAAAACTGGCTCCAGCAGTCTGACTTCCAAGTTCATTGCTTCAATGAGGAGCTCTCATTCGAATGCATCTCCATCTCCAGACAGTCTGTGCCAGGATCCAAAGCTTTCTCTCTTCCAAAGCAACCACAGGATTCTGAATTCTTTCATTAATTATCTGGAGCTTCCATGAGAACAGCAGTCCCCTCCTCCTCCCCCTCCTCTCCCTCTTCCTCCTCCTCCTCCTCCTCTTCTTCTTCCTCTTCTCTTTGGGGGGGGGGGTTACTGGGGAGTTTAACCCAGGGTCTCATACATGCCTTGCAAGTGCTCTACCACTGAGCTGCCTGAGTTGCACCCCCAGCCCATTTTTTCCTTTTTATTTTTAAAAATTTATTTATTTATTTATTTATTTATTTATTTATTTGTGGTACTGGAGGTTGAACCCAAGGCCTCGCGTTTGCATGCTCTGCAAGTGCTGGACCACTGAGCTGCACCCCCAGCCCATTTTTTTACTTTTTGAGACAGTGTCTTGCTAAGTTACGCAGACTGCCTCTGGTCTCGAACTTGCGATCCTCCTGCCTCTGCCTCCCCAGCCACTGGGATTATAGGCGTGCGCCACCGTGCCCCACTTCCTTTTTATTTTTGAGATAGGGTCTTGCTAAGTTGTGCAGGCTGCCTCTGGCCTCAAACGTGCAATCTTCCTGCCTCTGCATTCTGAGTCACTGGGATGACAGGCATGCACCACCATGCCTGGGGAGAATGTCAGTTCCTAAAGACAGGAGTCTTGTCTGTTATTCAACAATGTGTCCACAGGGCCTGGAATAAAGACCATCACATAGTAGACTTTCAATAGATACTTGTTGAATGAATGACCAAACAATCAGAGGGCAAGGGTTGATGAGTCTACATAAAAGTTATAAGCGTATCAATATACACAGGGGTGATGATGAGTTTATATAAAACGTCATGAAAGAAGCACTTGTACAATACTTAAAGATGAGCACTAGCGCTGAACCATCTTAAGCCAAGTGGGTGATACACAGTCACCATGAACATCCGATTTCAGCATTATCTGAGCTACATATTCCACTTATGTGCTATCTAATCCTCCCTACTTTTATTCCACCCTTTGCATCTTAGTCCTTCCTCACTGAGCCTCAGACAGGATAAGACAGAGGACGAGGGAGAGGGAGGTGGAGGGTGGGCCTTAGAGAGGGAAATTTGAGCCAGAGAAGTATTATTGCAAAAATCTAACAGTCAGGTGAATAAGATGTTAGTCATTAGAACATTAAGGATAAAAGGCCTCCGAGTGGGTTGAGAAACAGCCACCAAGCTGGGCTAAGCAGGAGTGAGGCCCTGGGGGCCGAGCTCTGCTCCCAGCATCAGGGAGCAGAGACAGCCCAGATGCAACTGTTGTCAGCTGGCAAGCAACTCCGCGCTCGAACTCATCTTCCCAGATATAGGACATTTTGGAGCTCGCTTAAAACACGCTGTAAATAAAGATTACTCACCGTGTCTGCTAGCTGGGGAAGAAGAACAAAGGAGACTGGGTTATTATTTGGTAGGAGAATAGAGTTCCACACTGCTGGGTAGGAAACTCGTGGCTACAAGGTTCTTCCCTGCGTGCCTTGGCGAGATGCTCCAAAAATCAAAGCAACAGATAACGTTTGGGGAAAATGCAGACAGAACCTGGCATCTTGGTAAGAGCACTATTCCTTCCATAGAGAAGGGGGACAATAAACGGCCATGAATCAGCAGCCTACAGCCAGCTGTCAGAGGCAGGGATTCACTGCCAGGGAAGGAACTTCATGTTGCAGGGAAGTTCAATAAATTTGGTAACTTAGAAGATCCTAGCTTCTCTTTACTCTAAAACTTCCCTGTGTGCAGCATATTATGTATCCAAAGCTATCAAATATATATATATATATATATATATATATATATATACACACACACACATACATATATCACATACATACATTCACATACATAAATGTAACTATATTGTAAGTATTCCATATGTATATACAAGCTCAATATCCCTACTCTGAAATGCTTAGAACTAGAAATATTTGATTTTTTTCAGAGTATGGAATATTTTCATGCGACTAATGAGGTATCTTGGGCCTGACAGAGGGCTCCGAGCGAGCCTTTAAATTTAGTTTTAAGCTTTGTGACCTAGCAGCCCATGGGTTAATTTTGTTTTCTGTTTGAAAACAAACAGAAAACATATTTAGACCCAAGTTTAAATATGAAATTCATTTTTATTTCATTTATACCTTATACATTATACCCTGAAGATAATTTTATACCTTCAAATAATAGCTTTTTAGTGTGCCTGTGTTTTGATTGCAGCCCATCACATGAGGTCAGATGTGGAAGTGTCCATTTGTGGTGTTATGGTAGTACTCAAAATTTTGGATTTTGGAGCATTGCTGATTTTGGATTTAGGATGCTCCACCTGTATAGGTGCAGACTTATGCATTACAAGAGTATCAGCAATGAATTTACTGTGAACCAAGCACTTGCTTTCGGCCTGCATTGCCCCATATGGCAGCCATGAGCCAAGATAGTTATTTATACTTCAAATCATTAAAATTAAATGAAACTAAAAATTCAGCTTCTCAGTTGAACCACCCCATTTCAAGTGCTCAGAGCCACATGTGGCTGGTGGCTGCACTACTGGACAGCACAGTGGCCACTTCTATCATTGCAGAACATTCTATTGGGCAGTGCTGCTATGGGCCCCTCGCTTGCGGAGGCCCCCGGCAAGGCCCAGCCTGGGAGGGCCTGGCCCAGGTTCTTCACATGATCATGGGCTCTTATACAATACACAGAAGCTAGTGGTTGTTATTTCCTTTCTTGTTCTAATCAACACTTTTGAAATAACTTTGTATATCTTGGATTTGTAATTTGCATTGAACCCTTACAGTTTAAAAGCTCTGCCCCCACTATACTCGGTTCTGCCCTTCGGTCATTATGATTCATGTAGCTTCTAGGTCAGAAAACCTGCTGTGCTAATCCAGCCTCAAAACAGCCAATCTTCAGGACCCAACGTGCATACTTTGATTCCCATCCTGGTTCCACTCTGCTATAACAACCAGAGTTCTGATTGACATTGCTTTCAGAACTTTTAAAAATCTGTTTCTTTGAGAACAATGCTCTCTGTAGAAATGGGCTCCATTTTGTTTATTTTTCCTCCCAATTCCTGGAGGGAATTTCTGGGTCTTCTTTTCAGTCATAGTGTTAACTCAGGAAGAATTATGCACGTGTCAATGAATACTCAACATGCACAAAAACTCAACTCCTAATATTGCATGTTAAGTTTTAAAAAATGGTATCAACACATGCTTTGTTAAAAGAGGATGTTATAAGGGTCTTAAATTCAGAAGGGCATTTGCCAAATCAAAACGAATTTTTTGCTTTTAAATTTTTTTTGAGAGGAAAAGATATTGGCAGAAAAAATATTATTATGAGTTTTATAAGCAAATCAATCAGCCCAGCTGAAAGTAACCAAACCTACCTTCCTAGGAGAGGAATAATAAATCATAAACCAGAGTCAGGGTGCCCACCCCACTGCACCCCCTGGTATCAGGGCTGCTGCCCCCACAGTGGTGAATTCGGTCTTGTCAGTCACCTGTCAGTCCTTAATAATCACTTAAGAGAGAGCTCAGTGTG
>VMDO01041853.1:0-10918 GCA_007922755.1 Pedetes capensis
GATGTATTCCTAATAGAATGTGTTATGTAGATATTTCAACTCATATCTTTAACAATACTTTAGATAATTAAAAATATTCACAATATATTAAGTGGGGAAAAATGTCAAGATTATAAAACCATGTAAAGTAAGATCACAGTTTCATCAAAAACTGATGTAAAAACTCACATATTTACAAATTAAATTAATCTCAACTCAATAAGATGACATTCATTTCAGAGCAAGTCTAAGGCTTTGGTTCTTGACCTAAATGGCATTTGGCAATTTGGCATCTCTTCTGCCTACCAATGCAACTCAGAGAAATATCATTGACAGTAGATCCCACCCAAAGCAGAGGGAGGCCTCCTAATGGAGGTCTGGGGGTGAGAGGCCACCAGAATAGCTTCAGGGAGAATCTGTGGGTATGGGGGAGAGAAGGTACCACATTCAGAAACATGTTGAACACCCTCAGAAACCACATCTGTCATCGGACACCAAGATTTTGAATTCTCAGAAGCCCCATGAAAGTCTTCTCAAATACCGTAGTACAGGTCTAGCACAATGCTGGCAGCACCAATAGCAGAACCTTCTTGCTCCAAGATATAACCAAGCAGAAACCAGACCAAGACCTCAAAAACTTGTGAAACACATTCTAATTCAGTTGTAGTCCTGTCCCTTATAACCAGTTTCTGATTCTCACCTAAACTGAAATCGTTTTCTGGGTAAAGCCCAGCCCTGTAGAGAAAAAGGCCAGTGGGTGAGTAATGAGATTCCATAGGAGTCAGGGGGTGTATTTTGCATAACTGTGACAAAAATACCAGAGATAAACAACTTAAAGGAGAAAGGATTTATTTGCACTCACAGTTTCCGAGATTTCGGTACACAGTCTTGGCTTCCTTCATTGTAGGTCTGTGGTGAGGCAGAACATCAAGTGTGAAGGAGGAAGCTCTTCACTTCATGGCAGACAGGAAGTAGGGAGCAGGGGGTGGGGCCTGAGACAAAATACAGCCCTGAAGGACACACCCCCAGTGACCTACTTCCTCCAGCTAGGCCCCACCTCCTATAGTTTCTAGACACTCCCAAAATACACCACCAGCTGGCCAAGCATTCAACACATGAGCCTGTGGGGGACATTTCATATTCAAACCATGATAAGCAGTTAATCCAGAGACTCCCCGTCCCTCTCAGTTGACACAAGTCCTTAGGAAGAGCTGCTGTTTGGCAAGGGAACCTCCCCTTTGTAAGTGCCAGGAGACATTGTCCCCAGGATCCCCTTCAGTAGTGCTTGCAGGATGCAGAAAGGAACCCACAGATACCATATGACCTCAGCCTATCATCCTGGGCTCCCAGAGAAGAGATGAGTGGAAGGGGAGACAATTAAAAGTCAATGATGCTTCGCAGCCATGCCAATCAGTCCTGTCAGAGAAACAGCAAATCAATGTGGAGATCCACCGGGTTCTGGGATGGCCTTGCCACCATGTGGGGGATCATGGGAACTGTTAGTGGGTATTTAGTTGGCTTCATAAGTGCTTGTATAAAATAATACATTTAATTTAATGCAAGGTTATAAAAAATAAGTGGGCTTTATGGCTGCTGGCTTTATGCAGCATCACAGCCATAAAAGGAGATTCCTCCCTGGCGGGCCTGGGTCTCGCACATCCCGACAGCTGTCCTGAGAAGGGGTCTTCTGGAGGGCCTGTGTTCATTCCACTACTCTGAAAGGTGTCTGCACTTCCTTCTTTCTGTTCTCCTTCAATCCATCATTCAGTTCTGGATGAGGCAGAAGCCAGGGCCCTGGGTCTTAGTGATGGAAGATATTGATAAAGATGCACCAAAGGGTGAACGGGGTGCCATTTTGAAAATACTTGGAATCCTAAATTGAGCACATACCGACTGTGGAAGTCAGAAAGGGTGTCAGCATCCCACCTGGCCTGAAGCCTTCCTTCATTTTCCTACTTTTCCTCTCACTCTCTAAACTCACCTACACTTCCCAGCACCCTGCTTTGCTTGGGCCGCATCAAGTTGGCCTAAACATTAAATGATCTGAGAGCTTTCCTAAAGTTTGAAAGACCCATCAACTTGACTTGAAAAGTCAAGGCCAGGTTTATGTCTAGGAGCCAATAGTGCTCAATACAGAGAAGTGGCAGAGATCAAGAATAAAGGGAATCCTTGAGGAAGATGACCATCTGAGATTTGCAGTTACCCAGCCACATCTGCCACGAGGCCAGGCACCATGTCTACCCTTTCTCTTTCCCGAGTATCATGTGCACAGTTTTAGGACTGAATGAGAACACGTGTCATTGTGCTGCCTTTGCATCTCTGTGGAGAGATTAGTCTATGGGGATGTCCTGAGAGCAAGGTGTGTCTTTCAACTCGGTATCTGAGTACTTGGGAAGGTTCTGATGTGTGGAAGTCACCAGCACATGTTCACTCATTAATCCTACAGTGAGGGCAGCTGGGCTATGAGATCCAGAGCAGCATCCTGTCTGATGATCATTCAGCAAGCTCATTAAGATAAAAACCTATACCTCTGTCATGGCAGGCCATTTTGAAAAGAACAACTTTGCAGCCAAAATCTATAGGCAAAGAGCATAATAAACAGGTTTATTTTGGTGCACAGCTTCTCAGAGAGTTCAATATCTATTGTGAATATGTAGGTATATTAATATGGTTCCCAAGAAATGGATTAAGTCATGGAGCCTTTATGGGGGACATCTTGGATTCAAATCATAACAGCATGAGTTGAGGTGATACATGTAAATTGATGGTTTCCCCTTTTGTTTGAATCATGGTCAATGTATGATAAATATTTACTCCTACACATTGTGCTTATTTTTGCCATCTGGTACAGTGTGGTAATAGTGTGCAGAGACATAAGGTTTCCCTGTTGCTTCTATTGTTAGTTGCTAACTGTGCCCCACATAAGCCCATGGCCTCTGAGTATTCCCAAAGGGATGGTGGAGACCCCAGGAATGGTCCCCACACAGGCTTGTACACCAAGGATTTTATATGGAAAGCATCTACCTGAGACTTAATTTGTGCAAAGCAAGACATAGGGGTCCCGCTGCTTAAACAAGTTTGTTGTTTGCTGTTGTTAGGTGCCATCAAGTTGGTGTCTGACTCAGAGCAACCCTATGTATAGCAGATGAAATACTATTGTCAGTGCTTCTCTGCTGTTCATAGGGTTTTCAATGGCTGGTTGCTTTTTGGGAGTGGGTTGCCGGGTCTTCTCCCAAGCCTACAGCACCTGGTGTTCCCAGGTGGTCTCCCATCCAAGGACTAACCAGGCCTGACCCTGCTTAGCTTCAGAGATCTGATGGGATCGGACACCACAGTGGTACAGCTGCAGGCACTTAAACAAGCTACACATTCTTAAATAACTTAAACCAAAAGAACCAATTGAAAACATGAGCTCCAGGGAAATTAATCCACTGCTTCCTTGGGGTTCAGAAAGATGGCCCTAATGTATTTTGTTCCAGCTCCCATTTCAAGATTTCAAAACAATTGTTCATCACTTTGTCTCCAGGGTCCAGTCAGAGTCTTTTGGAGCCAGGAATTTCACTACTTAGCAAACAAGAAGACACACGGCCTGAAGCAGCCTGGCTTTCACCTTCCTTGGAGCTTTACATAGCTCACAGTGACCAAGATAGGATGAGAGTCTGATAATTTGGACTTGGCTCCAGCCAGTGCTATGCACAAGTTCTTCTCTCTGCCATCTGCAGAGCCCTGCCCTGCTGTTGTTTTAGAAAATCAATGGCCAAGTTATACAACAATGTAGGCTGGTACCCTACAAAGTGCAGCCCATCCCAAATCACCCAAGGTGGTGTTGTCCTTGGGGTGCCATAAAAACACTAGCAAAATGATGACAGCCCAGCACTGGGCCACATGGTCCTTGCAGAGTTCTCGGCCAGCTGGATGCTCACCAACATGTTGTCAGCACCTGCTGGGCATGCACAGCCCTGCTAAGATATCTATGTTGTGGCCAGCGAGAAGAGCTTGGGATCACGTCCTCCAAAGTCTGGCAGGCCCCAGAGGGAGACTGTTCAGCAGCGTTCCCTCCACGTGGACCTTTCATACCCACCTGCCTGGGCTCTGGCTTTCTCCACGGCCATGCGCAAACGCAGTGCCCGGCAAGCTTATGCCATTCAAAGAAAGGGTTCTCTTCCTTTGGGGCCAAAAGGCTTGTGTTTTTGTTTTGTTGGTTGGTTTGTTTTGTTCCTGTGGTGCTTTGGATGGAAACTAAGGTGTTGCTCAGGCAGGCAAGCCCTCTACCTCTGAGCTACGTCCCCAGCCCTCGTGTTTTCATTGAAGAAGTTCTAGAGCCCTCTAGCACTTGCCACTAAGAAAACACCAAGAAGCTAGGCACAGTGGCACATGCTTGTAATCCCAGCGACTCGGAAGGCAGAGGCAGGAGGATTGCAAGTTTGAGACCAGAGGCAGTCTGCAGAATTTAGGGAGACCCTGTCTCAAAAAGCAAAAAACTGGGCTGAGGGTGCAGTTCAGTGGTACAGCACTTGCAAAGCATGCAAGCGTGGGGCTCTGGGTTCAACCCCCAGTACAGCAAAAAATAAAAGAGACAGAGAGAGAGTGAGAGAGAGAGAGAGGAAAGAAAGAAAGAAAGAAAGAGAGAAAGGGAGAAAGGAAGGAAGGAAGGAAGGAGAGAGAGATGGAGGGAGGGAGGGAGGGAGGGGAAGGAAAGGAAACACCAGTGAAGCACAGGGTCCCCTGGCTGGAAGTCATTTCTTTCCCTGGTCATCCCGGTGCTCCCGGGATGTGAGTGTCAGAGACCTCAGCCTCATAGAGCACCTCCCCAGCCCTGGTTCACAGGAGCCCAAAGGGCAGCCAGCTCTCCAGACATAGGAGCCATTGGGGTTGTGAAACTGCTCCCCATGGCTGCCCCACCCAGTCACTACCAGTGGGCCAGCAGTCTACGATCATGTCCAAATGGCACGAGTGCAAGCCATCCACCTCTGGGTGAGTTAGGAGGCCGAGTTAGCCGGAGTAACAGAGGACTATACAATAACTGTGATGATCAAGATCTACTTAGGGGAGTCCAGGAGCCTCGGGGAGGAATATCCTCCTAAATACTGCACTGACTGACAAAGGCATGGAAGAGTGAGAGAGGAAGTTGGCCTTGGTGCATGCTGAGTGGAGCCAGGTCTGCAGCTAGGAGAACTGCAACTTGATAACCTCCAAACGGGTTAACTTTCTCAGCTGCTGTTTGTGCCTTTCGAATGGTAGGCTGCCTCAGTGCCCATGCATTCTCATAAAGGATCTGCGCTTTTCAAATTGACGGTTCATTTCAGCTTGGCCCAAGTAGCTGCCTCAGCCTGTTCATTCTGGCATGAATCAGGTGGGAATGAATTACAATGGCCCCTTACCAACTACAGTAGCAAAAAGTTCTTTAGAAAACACACTACAATTTCAGGGCTAGTAGCCAACACCTTGCTACCACCGGACTTAAAAATTCCTCCTGCATCTCAGGCATCTGTTCTTCTAGTCCATGACACAGAAGAAGCAGTGAATGATCCCCGAGTCAGGGTCCTTACATGACCAAAAAAAATGTAATAATTATTTTACCAATGACAGGTTTGCAGCCAATAGAACATCTTTGTTTTGTAATAGAGGTTATATAAGTTAGAATGTATTTGGTCGCAAGTGTTAGGAAACTAATCTTGCCTTATGGACTAAAGAGTCCAGGGCCGACTCAGATCCAGCTTGAATCAGTGAGCGTTGGCAATGGGGAGGACAGGCTTTCTCAGCCTCCAGCTCTCTTTTCCTCAATGTTGGCAACACACAGTGCCTGCAAGGTCCAATTTCCTTCAGTTGTAGGACAAATATGGCCCCCCCAGACTCATCTGGTCATCGAATCCAGCAGGAAGAAAGCTGCCGGTGCCTGTCCATCCAACAAGATCCTGGGTCTGACTCTGTCGTCCTGACTTGAGCCTTGTGTCCCCCAATGAAAGAATCACCCAGGGAGGAGCGTGGCTTCCTGGGCGTGGGACAGGTTCGGCCACACAGGGGCCCACTTAGAGACACCCTCACCCCTAGCTGGATACTCTGGGTTTGCTATCTTGAAATGCTTAATGGTTTTGGAACAAGGACCTCATAATTTCATTTTGCTCTGGACTCTGCAAATTCTAGAGTCCATTCTGGCCAGGAATCCAGGATTGGGCCAATACGAGCTCCCCTTGTTGATGAGAAAGTGTCAGCCTCACCCAACCAGTAGCCCACAAGTCAGAAATGGGTGCTCCGAAGGGAAGAGGGGACTTGGTTTACTGGAATTAGAAAAGGTGCTAAACAGCAAAGATAAGGATCCCTAGCACTATGGGGAACCCACATCAATCTCTCAACAGCAAACCCTTTCTACTGCATTAGCCCATTTCATCAAATGTCTTTGAATGATTAGCATATATTATGGTTCATTTTTTGATGTAACTGATGTAACTGTGCTAATACAAATTCTCACATATGTGTAGGTTAAATGGATGTTTGGGACCAAAATCCTTATGACATTGTTTCTTGGTGAAACACCCTCTATTTTGTTCTCTATGGACTCCCTACTGTATAAAAAGTGTGATACTTAGTAGGCTTTCAGTAGGTACACAGAGACTGACTGTTGATGAACAAATTGCTCAGAAATTATATTTTAGAATATACCCTATCCCTGACCACACCACTCCTCTGCATATAATACTGGCTTTTGTACCAAAACAAAATTAGACAACTTCCCATTTCGTAGCCCTCACCCTGGAGCTCTGCAATTCAAAGCTAAGTGAAATCTTTCCATTGCATTACTTAGGAACTGTCTGCAGGGCAGTTCCGAAGACATTAGGCGAGGCCTTCTGATAGTCCATATGTCAGCATTTCTCCAGCTTCTCTTGTGGAACAGAAGTTCTCTGGGAGGCTCGTGAAAGACATTTCCAAGGTCATGAGAAATGCTGTGTGCTCCATCCATCTCATATATTTCCAGATTATACCAGCCAGCTGCACATTACCAGCCCTGAGACGCCATTCAGTAAAGAAGTTGGTTTAATTTTGTAGAACTCAGCATTCCACAAGTATATTTGCTCATAGCAATTTTTTTCCCTCTGGCAATAGTGCCTACTTTTATTGGTCAAAGCACAATTTGGGAACTGCTGCCCAGACCTTACTGCAACTTTTTTTTTTTTTTTTTTTTACAGTACTGGGGGTTGAACCCAGGGTCTTGCACTTGCATGCTCTGCAAGGGCTGGACCACTGAGCTGCACCCCCAACACATTTTTTTTTACTTTTTGAGACAGGGTCTCGCTAAGTTATGCAGATTGCCTCTGGTCTCAAACTTGCGATCCTCCTGCCTCTGCCTCCCAAGCCGCTGGGATTACAGGTGTGCACCAACTGCAACTTTCTATAGATGAACTAGGAAGCTCCACTTGAGGTGGTGAGAGATGTAGAAAAGATGAACTATGCAGAGCACAGGTGCATCATGGCCAGCTCAGGCCCATCTACCATATCATTATGAAGTTTCTACTTGGAGTAACAAATTGGAGTCATAAAACTCAACAATGCACAGTTTATTTCCTGGAGTGGTTTAAACTGCAGCGTGGTCTTCATCACACGCCAGCTCCAACTGTTCGGTACTGGCCATGTGGATCGTTGTGTCGAGAAGGATTCGGAGGCTGGGTGGTCCCTGTGGGAAGGAGCTGTGACGATTAGCAGGAGGCCCCCGAGCAGGACCTTCGCCACCATGGGCGATCCTTGAACTGATAGCACCCCGTGTGGAACCCGGCTTCTCCTCCAAAGTGAAAGGGACTCGTTGCCCCTTGCAGCATGACTGGAAACGGGGCTGAAGCAAGGCACCCACTGTGACGGTGACGTCTGGATTTGCCCGTTTTGTTTTTGTCTGGGCAGTGCCATCTCACTTGGGCCTTCACAGCCCTCGCTCCCACAGTCCCATCTGTTAGAGCTGAGACCTCCCTGGCACCCATAGCTCATGCCGCTTTCCTACCGATTTCCTTGTTGGAGAGTTGGAAACTGGATCACAAACGCCCAGACGCCTGGTCCCATGGTCCTTGCCAACTCCACCATAGTCCCTTTGCCTCTGGGGTTTCTTTCTCATCTGGCCTGGGGACACGGATCCTGGCCCTCACTCTCCTCGGGGCTGCACAGACCCCAGATGATACAGTACAGAAACCTCGGGCAGGTGTGTGGTGGCAGGTCAGGCCGGCTTCTTCCACATGGAAAGGAGCCTGAACCAGCTTCTCCTAGAAGCCTCTGACTTTATTCTCCCTCTTCCCAATGTTTCAGTTCTTATCAGAGCCCCCAAATGGAGCAGAATCCAGATAAAGAAGTGAGGCTTCTAATCACCTCTTCGCCCCTGTGCGTAGTGTCATTTCCTGTCCCTACCTGGCTCAGCCCAGCACAGCTGCCTCAACCACATCCTCACTGTGGCCTGGCCCCAAAAATAAGTCCTTGCTGCAGCATCGGGCTGTCTGCTTCCAAAAACAGAAAAAGCCATACTCCAGTAAGTTAAAAACATCCATTTGCCACGCTTCACTACCAAACCATGTAGAATGCAAAGTAAGAGGACCAGAAAGGAGCCCCTTCAGCTGAAGACGGTGGCGGAGTCACACTCTCTGGAGGCAGCATTTTATCCCAGCCACCAGATCCTCAGAAAACACAAAGCGTCGTTCGGGTCTCGCCCCTCACAGGCACACGGGAGCCAGTGATAACTCAGTGTTTTATTGCCGCATGTCCTCAAGCTAGGCGTTGGATGGGAAAAACACTGTGGAAACAAAATTAAATAGTTTTAGATCTAATTTGACCAGGCTGAACGAGACTGCAGATTGATTTTCATGGAATCTAATAGAGAGTGGCCCCACGCTGCCTCGCTCACAGAAAATCCATCTCACACACTGTGCTTTTTACTTACGTGGCTGTTCACGAAAAGTAATAAGAAACTAATATTTTACCACGCAATGGGTTTTGCTCTGTAAACGGCCTCTCATGCGAAAGCCATTGTGGATGCTCAAGTCTGGCCCCAGGTTTGTCTCCGCAAATGCCTGCTTGGGTTTTATTGAAAAGCTGCTGCCAGGACGCGCTTTTTCCTTCTGCTACCAGGGACACATGGGCAGAGGTTGGTTGCAGAGCCATCCCCACCTGCCCCTTTCACACCACCTTCCTCGTCCAGCCTGGGTCCGTGGGTTTTTCTCTTATTCAGACCTGAGGAGCTCTTGCTCCCCCCACTTTTCCTCATGCTCAAAGTCAGCCTCCAAGAAGCCAAGAAATGAAATCAGCAGTCGCTCCGGTGCCTCTCTAAGCGCTGGGCACATTCAAGGTGTGAACGGAATGCGCCCCCTTGGTCAGGGTGTGCATCAATGAGGCGCCTCCTCTTCACATCTGACAGCCCTGTGTTCCCTTCCTTGATTGAAGGAACTCTCTAAGGACATCCTCCTGTCAGGTTTCTGTTTCTTCCTCCTTTTTTCAATGGTCATCTTATAGTCTTGATGACAGGACATGAGTAGAGCTCATAGCCCTTCACCTGCTTGCTCAATGACAGCCTAGCGCGCCTTCCAAATAACATGACGATACCCCTGAATGCGGGAAGGTTCCTATTTCCAAGTCTGTCTGAGGGCATCAGGATCCACACGGCCTGAGGACTCCCTGCAGAAGCCTTGTCACATTCCTATTACATCTGAGCACTCATCAGCAACTCTCAGGCAGCTGAGGGGCAGAGAGACCCCAAGCAACAGGGTTGGGTGACCCTGCTAATTGGCTGAAATTCAAACACAGATCAGGAAAACACTGAACAGTAATGAAAAACAATTCCTCAGTGGAAAAAAGAGAGGACATTTTTGACCAAAATTCTGTCCAAATCTCATTTGTCTAATGCCCACTGATTCCGTAAAATTGTTTCATCTGCAAATCTTAGGTGGCACCGTTTTATCAGGGACCCAAAAGATCACCCTCTCATTTGTCCAATTACAAAGAAGATTTTTGAGAAGGGAAAGAGATCTTGGGAGGCTGTTTCCCCTTTCTACTCCTGAACCATGAACACTATCCTGTGAGAATCTTATAAAATGTGTTGTTGTTGTTGTTAGGTGCCGTCGACTCAGTATCTGACTCATAGGGTTTTCAATGGCTGTTTTCAGGATTGCCTTGGGAGTGGATTGCCAGGTCCTTCTCCCATTTTTACAGTGCTGGGAATTGAACTCGGGACCTCAGAGACTGCAGTGCAGTGCTCTACCAACTGAGCTAAATACCAGCCCTTTAGAAAATGTAGGGGCACTTTAAACACAGTGATGTGCCCCCAGTTGGCATTTGCAGACCACGTGCCAGAAGGCAGAATATTTTGCTAATGTTTGGAGGTTGGCACCTTCCTTAGCCAAACCAAGTAACTCGAAGCCAATGACTAACAATTATCTTAATTTGTTTCAATCCATGTTTCTCACATTACGGTATACATTTTCACCTTCAATGAATACTTATTGTGACCCTGCTGAATGCTGAAATCTGTCCAGGGTTCTGAGAGATTTTCCGGGGGAAAGTGAAGAGAGCTTGACGTGCATTCTCCGATGCTCTCTGGAAGGCTCTTCTGTGGTTCTCCAGGAAGCTGCTGTCCCTGTACAGGCCTAGGAGCCAGAGTGGCCTGTCTCCCTGTCACAGTGCTCCTGAGGGCTGCGTTGCCAGTGCAAGGAGAGAAGGGCTCTTTTCCCCCAAAGTAAGATTGGCCCATCAGGGAAACTGAGGCACACAAACCAGTTCAAAGCCAAAAGTGAATGTTATCTGAGGATCAACAGAAAGTATAAACTTAGAGAAGAAGGGACAATGCAAAGAGCAGAAAGGAGGAGGGAGGGAACTAGCAGAGGGAAGCCAAGATTGAGGAAGGTGGGGTGGGGAGGAGAATCAATGTAGAGGGATAAAGGCAGAGAGGATAATCTCAATGTAAATGATGCAACTT
>VMDO01041854.1:0-10918 GCA_007922755.1 Pedetes capensis
TGAATGCAACCCCATTTCTCTTTAGTTTATCATTCCCAGCATAGTAGACCATATGACTGTCTGACTCAAAATGGCCTATGCCGGTCCATTTTAGCTCACTGATGCCTAGAATGTCAATGTTTATGCGATCCATTTCTCTTTTAACAATTTCTAACTTGCCTAGATTCATACTACGTACATTCCATGTTCCAATTATTAACGGATGTTTACAGTTGTTTCTCCTCATTTTGAGTCATGTCACATCATCACGTTGAGCACCCTGGGGTTTTACTCCATTTCCCTCATCACGGTAGACTCTACTTGGCGGAGGCAACTCTTCCCCAGTAGTCTTTTGAGTGCCTTCCACCCTGGGGGCCTCATTTTCCGGCACTATATCTGACAGTGTTTCTTTGCTATCCATAGGGTTTTCAATGGCTAGTTGTTTCGGGAGTGGCTTGCCAGGTCCTACTCCCTAGTCTGTCTTGTTCTGGAAGCTCAGCTGAAATCCTGTCCACCTTGGGTAACCTTGCTCATGTCTAAGGTTACAGTGGCAGAGCTCTCAGCCTCATCGCAACACGTAAGCCCCCACGGCAAACTGACAGACATATGGGGGCTCTGATGGTAAAATAATACAAGGATGCATATATAGCATAAGAAAAAGAGAAGGAGAATAGAAAGAGGGAAGAGAGTAAAACAAGGAAGGAAGCAAATAAAAATTAAAAAAAAAAAACCTCACACAAACACGCTCCCTCCCACATATAAAATCGCTTATAGTCAGGTGCGGCGGTATACACCTGCATTCCCAGCAGCTTGGGGGCGAAGGCAGGAGGATCACAAGCCCAAGATCACAGGCAGCCTGCGCAACCCAGAGAGACCCTGTGTCAAAAAGTAAAAATATGGGCTGGGGGCGCAGCACGGCAGTCCAGCACCTACAAAGCGAATAGGCGTAAGACCCTGGTTTCATACCCCCATACAAAACAACAAAATCAAACAACAACAAAAAAACCAAACCAAAACAAAACAAAACAAAAACCCCAAGAAACAAACAAACAAAAGAAATCAAAACAAAAACAAAACAAAACCATGCATACACGCACGCACACACTTATTAAACACTTCTAGTCAGGTGCGGTGGTGCACGCCTGCTTTCCTAGCGGCTTGGGGGGCAGAGACAGGAGGACCACAAGCCCGAGATCAGAGGCAGTTTGTGCAACCCAGCAAGCCCCTGTCTCACAAAGTAAAAAATATGGGCTGGGGGCACAGCGCAGCTTTCCGCCCGCTTGGGAGACCACTTCGGAGAACCAAATCCTCTTGTGGGTGGGATGATATTCAACCCCCCCAGAGAGAGTCTGTAGTAGGTCTGCCATGCACGGCAATTGCACTAGAAACTGTTCTTATTGTGTCTAATTGTCCCACTAGACTCTGCCAGAAAGGAGCACTCTGTCCGCATGGTGCTCAGCCTCCTCCCCAGACCTCACCTTCCTCCACAGTGCAGTGGGATGACTTAGTATCCCCTCTGGTGTGTCTGGGGTCCAGGCATATGTGTGCCCGCGTGTCTGTGGAGATTGCGTCTGCATGGCTGTCCCGCCACAACAGGAGAGAGGGAGCCGCGTTTCAGCTCTGGATGTGTACTGCTGGCACTGGTTTCCCATCGCCACAACAGGAGGGAGGGAGCGATTCCATGCTGACTCACCCGAAAACTTGCAGTTTGTGTCCCTCGGGCAGGGTGACAGTGTGATGTCAAGGTTGCATGCTGTGTTGGGTCCGGCTCCCCTGGGTGTGTGGGCAAAGTCCCCTCCGAGTCTCCAGGATTCTACCCTGCCGTCTGCATGAAAGCAAAATGGCGGAATGGCAGTCCTGCCACTGACCTCTGTGTAATTATTCCGAAGCCAAATGCTCGATTTCAGTGTCCATCCAGTTTCATCCTCTGTCTCCCAATCTAAACTATCACTGTTTCTATCTATTCAATGTGAGTTCTAAATCCCTCATCGAGGCTTCCCCTTGCCATCATAGCTCCCCATAAATTTATAACAGGAATGAAAGAACAAGGTTTTGGTTAATTTTAGCCCTGACTGTGTGAAGCATCTGCATTGAGAGCACCCCTCTAAGAGTTTCCTTTCACTTTTGCAAGGGCTCAAAACTAGGAGTGCACTTTACAGTTTACACAGTGGGATCCCAGGTAGATTTTACCCTCAAGCTTCTTCTGTGTGTAGACTCCTTAGCTTTCAGTGGGACTAGAGCAGGGCTATAGTTTTCCTGAAGCTTCCACCATGGGGGCAGTGGTCAGCCTCCAGACTGAGGAGAGCAGGCTGCAGTTATACCTGTTGTCTGAGGTGGCAGCAGAGCTTCATCACAGCATCAGTCATGTCAGGTGTTTCTGGTCCCACTGGCGGTTCCACCCCTCTGAAGCAGCTGGCCTTAGGTGGCCATGATGAATCCAAGGCACTGTTCCTGTAACTTTAACATCACTGGGAGTGGACAAGATTACAGTAAGAGACCCAACCTAGATGGGCCCCCATAAAGTTGGATTTATTTCTTAACCCAAACAAGATCCCCTGGCTTGAAGGGGTGTCCTGCCTCTGGTACACTTATGGGCACTTTTCTTGTACCTAGTCACGGGTTTCCCACAGGACAGTCCCTAAAGCCTGCATCTGCTTTGGTAACGTTATCTTTCCCTTTTCATGAAAATCACCTGTTTTCTGTCCTAAGATTGGAAGCAAGTGTCCAAATGGAATTTCATAAGGTGAATGCCCAGTTTTGGGGCAACAAACACAAAAATCATATTGGATTGATGAATTTTACCACAGAACGTGGGCTTGCCAGGCCTGATGCTCTTCATGTTCCTCTCCAATACCTCAAGAACTGATTTCTCACTGCCTCTATATGTTATAATTTCTCCTCTGGGAAAAAATCCTCTTCTACCTGTCACCTTTGACTGGGCTACCATTGCAAAGTGAAAGAAAAGACATCTTTGAAACCTTGGACCCAACTTGAAAGTCCATCCATTTAAATGATTAGACAAAAGTACTTGGAATTCAATTCTGTCAGGGTCCAATGCTGCATTTCATCTTGTAGCACTAATCCACTGCATGATGTATTGCAGAAAAACACACCAGGTAAATGGAAAAATACTTGATCTCTCCAACAACGATAGCATTTAGATTCAACTTGCTTTGAAAAAGACCTGTGTAATGCAATGAATGGAGGAATTATTTATTCGGGTAAACAATTATTGATTTGATATTCAGATCAAGAACCCTTGGGCTGTTGCTCCTGGGGGGTGATGAGTCAAAACACCATGACAGAAGGGCAATGGGTGCTGATACACTCATCTTATGTGTGTTTGGAGCAGAGTCTCTGTGTGTGGTCTGTGTGAGTGTGTGTGAATAATATGTGGAAAGACCTACATTAAAAATTATGAAAATGTAAAACAAAGAGAAAATGTATTAAAAATGTTGTTACTATCCCACAGTGAGGAATGTGAATCGAATACAACAGGAAGTAATTGTCAGAAGAAAATACAAATATCTCTTATTATGCTTAAATGGTTTAACTTTCATATACTTCTGGGAGTTCTTTAATGAAAATTTACAGTAATATTATTTGCACACAAAGGTAGTTATTGCAATATGCAGGTTATTAGAAAATGGAAACATTTCCAATTAGAAGTTATTGACTATTGAAATGTACAAATACAAATATTTCATAACATATTCAGATTAGAATCTACGTGAATGGATAGAATTACCACCATACCACATTGACATCCATTTTATCACATCTGTGAACTGAAAAATGAGATGTCCGGTATGTCCTCGCATGAGACACCACCTGGAACTACAGCATATGTAAGTCAGTAGAAGAAATCTGAAGTTCTAGTGCCAGTCAGCCACAGGAAACCATATGAATCTCATTGAATCACAGATAATTTTCCTGGGCATTTCACAGGGTTTGGTGGTATATCTTTCTCTTGTAAATAGGGTGGCTCTGTTTCCAACTCCACTTGGCTGCACCTCACAGCGAGAAAAACAATTATTTTCAGAGTGATTTACCATGTTCTTCTCCCTACAGTGCCTTATCCTGAAGCTCACCAGGAACAGGTCCTTCCCATGTGACTATGAAACATTTTGAGATACAGGAAAATGGTTTTTAGCATCAAATCACCTTGGATGCCGCCACAGCACAGTGTGACTGAAAAATGTTGTTAGTCACATAGAAATGCATTCATTTTCTCCTTGATATTGTGCTTGGAAAGCAAGTTGTTCAATTCACTCTCCAGGCTGGAAAGAAATATCTTACTGTGATTCTGTAGTTTATAATTTGCCCCCCACCACCACATCTACTACCAACTCTCATTTCTGACTTTGCCACCTGGGCAGGGTGAAAGAAATCAATTCTATATAAATTTTGGATTCAAATTGTTAGATCTAAGAATTCCAATTCAAACTTTTTGGAATTTCAGACTGTATTCCATTTTCAGCATTAAATCCCGCCACAAAGGGGCGCAGGGAATGCCCCAGGTACTTGCCTTTCTCAACACCAAGTTGAAAGTAGTCACAGGCTTCTCAGTATCTCAGCTTGTTCCTCAAGGCCTGTTGACTTGGTGGGATTTTCTGCCACAGAGTGTGTGCTCCCTTTGTAGGATGTGCTATTTACTTTGCCTGTCCCTGAATGGGAAAATACTTTCCATCACTTCCAGTTATGTATTCATCTCCCCTCCCAAGGGCTGGATAGTTCCAGGTGTGTTCACATGCAAGGACATATCAGACAAGTCATTCCTCCAACTCACAGATCTGAGGAAGTGGATGACAAAGTGGTCTGGTGGTAGCAGTATCCATTAACATACCTTAAAATATGACTATGTTCTCAATTTTTTGGATTTATATATTTAATAACTGAAAATATATACAATTGTTAACAATCTGCATAACTTCGCATTGAATATCTTTGCGTGAAAATATTATGACTGTAATTGTTCATCAAAACAACACCCACAATTATATGCATGTCAAACTAGCGATACTAAGAGGTATGTGTATCTTATTCTCACAGTTCCTTCCAAGACAATTGGGTTCTCTTGTCCTCTTAGGGTGCAACATTAAAATTTATAATACAATAGAGCTTTCTTTCATATCTTCTTCTTTTGTAACTCTCAGTTATTACCTATATATTACACACACAGACACACACACACACACACACACAAACACACACACACACACATTCCACCTCAAAGAGCCACAAGATGGGCATATCAGCACCAATGCCCTGCTGTCATGATGTGTTATTTCATCCACACCCAGGAGAAACAGACCAGGTGATCATGCTCTGATAATCAAATAAATACTTTAAGCCCTAGTAAAAACTTTCTCTCTTCAATTTTATTTCTCAGGAATTTACAAAGCAATGAGAACCTGAATACTATCGTTATTGACAAATGAGCTCAAGTACTGTGGCAAGTACTGGTGTTTTTCACTGTAACATTTCTTGCAATGGATTGGCGCCATATCACACACACACCCCCACCCCCACACACAGATATACACACACACTGTACTCCAATGAGCCATGAGTGTAGAGCAATCATTGCCGTTCTTCCATGACATGTTGCCTCATCAAAACCCAGGGTAACAGACCAGCTGATCATGCTGAGAAAATCAAATAAATGCTTATAAATATAAATAAAAATGTTTTCTCTTCAATGGTATTTCTCAGCATTGTATAAAGGAACAAGATCCTGAGTATTATTGTTATTGATAAGATCAAGTTCTGTTCCATGTAGCTACTGCTTTTCCCTGCAAAACTTCTTGCCATTCTTGGGCTGAAAATGAAATAAAGCCTTGGATCCTGAAAGAATTGTATTTTAATTACTGGACTAAATATTTGAATGGGTGTGTGTAAGGCCAGATTGAACGTTTCCAAGAGATCTTCTCTTTCACCTTGCTGTGGTGTCACAAAGTAAAGTCTTGGGAGTGGACTTTGGCCATTAGGGAAATTGCAACCTGCTATGCTGGAAGAAATGAGTTCTTGAAGGACTGGACAGACACATGAAGTGCATCATACCTGGCAAGCCCACTTTTAGTGGCGATACTCAAATTATAACCATCATGATGGTTGCATCTGTGTTGCGGGGACCAATTAGATTTTATAATATGTTCCTATTGAACAGATGAAAAAGGACATCCAAGTAATATCTCCTATCTCATTGAAAAATTTTGTGCAGTTTTTGGCATTGAGAATCATAGGGGTAAGGGAAGGATTCTTGTATTGAGTCAGAAGACTTCGGAAAAATTTTAGAACTCTTCCTGTGGTACTGAAGGATGGTAGGGCCTTTGGGTTCAACTTATCTTCTTACACTTGCCTCTTAAACGTTACCCGTGGCAAAAAACAGTTTGGGATTGAACATAGGCGGAGAGCTGAATACATAACCCAAAATGATGGAAGGTATTTTCCAGTTCAGGGACAGGGAGAGTGAACCGAGCGTCCTACAAAGGGAGCACACATTCTGTGGGAGAAATTCCCAGCAAGTCAACAGGACTTGAGTAACAGGCTGAGGTACTGAGAAACCATTTGACTACTTTAAACATAGTCTTCAGAAAGGGAATTACCTGGGGCATTCCCTGGGCCCCCCTGTGGCCGTATTTAAAGCAGAAGAACAAAATGCAGCCTGGAATTCAAACAATTTGAATCCAAGGTTTTCATAGGATTGTTTTCGTTCACCCTCCCCAGGTGGTAAAGTTGTATATGAGGGTTGGAGGTGGACGTGTATGGGGAGGCCAAATTACCCAGCGCAGAGTCACAGGAAATTTTTCTTTCACGGACTGTAGAGGGAACTCTACAAGAACATGCCTACAATTCACAATTTCAGGGGGAGAAAATGAATGCTTTCCTGTATAATTAACCCCACGAGTCTGTCTGCCTGTGCTGCGGTGGCATCCAAGGTACTGTGATGCTGAAACCCATGACATCTGTATTTCAGAAGGTTTGTAGTAACCCATTTGCAGCCCATTCCTGTTGGGATTCCAGATAAGACATGCTAGGCAGATGATCACCGTGGGTCACTCCTGAAGCAATTGTTTTTGCTGCGATGTGTCCACAACAGGTCAGAACAGGAGCCACCCTAGTTACCAGAGAAAGATATGCTGACAAACACTGTGTCATGTCTGGCAAAATTATCAGTGGTTCAACAAGATTCACATGGATTCCTATGGCCAATTGTGACTGGAGTGATCTTTGGAATCCTCTCCCGGCCTGTAGACAGGGTACTTCCAACTGGTGTCACATGCAAGGACATCCCACATAGGTCCTTTCTTCTCCTCGCCGATCTTAGGAAATTGATGTCAAAGTGGTGTGGTGGTAGGTGTATCAATCACATTAATTCTAATATGACTATGTCCTGAAGCTTTTGTATTTGTATATTTCAATAATCAATGACTTCTATCTGAGTATGTTGTTGTTGTTGTTAGGTGCTGTCGAGTTGGTATCCGACTCATAGCAACCCTCATAGGGTTTTCAATGGCAGACTGTTTCAGGATTGCCTTGGGAGTGGATTGCCAGGTTCTTCTCCCATTTTAGTGGTGCTGGGAATTTAACTCATGACCTCAGAGACTGCAGCACAGCGCTCTACCAACTGAGCTAATTCCCAGCCCCTCTATCTGAATATACATTTCCTAAAATCTGCATAACATTGCATTGGGTATCTCCCTGTGTGAATGGTACTACTGAAAATTTTTCATTAAAGAACTCCCAGAAATACATGCATGTTAAACTATTTAGGCATATTATGGGATATTTGTAGTTTCTTCTATGACTTCCTATTATATTAGTTTCGCTTCCCCTCAGTGGGGAAGTACAAATTTTTAATATATTTTATCGTAGTTTTACATATTCACAATTTTTTTAATGTAGGTATTTTCCTAGACCTTCCACAAATACACACACACAAAAACACACAAACACACACACTCTCACACACACATATACACAGACACTCTATGCCAAACAGCTGTGAAATGTTCATATCAGCACCCGCTGCCCTTCTGTCATGACACTTTGCCATAGCACCTCCCGGGATCAACAGCCCTAATGATCCTGGTCTGAAAATGAAACAAATCATTGTAAACCCTAATTAAAACATCCTCCCTTCGATTTTATCACTCAGGTTTTTTTTTTTTTTCAATTCAATGAGAACCTGAATGTTATCATTATTGATGAGATCAATTATTATTCCATGTATCTGGTGTGTTTCTCTACAGCACTTTGTGCAGCTGATGAGGGTTGCAAAAGGAAATGCAGCCTTGGATCCTGAAAGAATTGGATTGGAATTCCTGCTCTAAATCTTTGACAGGATCGACTTTTTAAAGTCTAATCAAAGATTCCTAAGATATCTTTTCTTTCACCTTTTAATGGTAGCACTGTCCAAAGTGACAGGAGGAAGTGGGGTTTTGCTTTGAGGAGAAATTATAACATGCTAGGCTGAAATAAATGAGTTCCTGAGGGACTGGCGAGAAACGTGAAGAGCATCAGACCTGGCAAGCCCATTTTCAGTAGTAAAATTCACAATAATGTTTTGTGTGTGTGTGTTAGGGGGCTGATTTGGATTTGTAGTAAGCTCTTATTGAACACCTGAATAATGAAGGCACCATAATATCTGAAATTTTATCCATGAATTTTTAGCAGGTTTTTAGGTTGAGAATCAGATAAGTGAGGGAAGCATAACTGAATTGGATCAGAACTTTTGGAGCAAATTTGACAATTCTTCTCATGGTACTGATGGATCTTACTGATGTTGGTGTTCTACTTGTAATCTTCTACTGGCCTCTTGATGTCTACACATGGCAGAAAAGATTGCGGTTGAACACGGGAAGAGAAGGGAATACATAGTGTGAAATGACGGAAGGTATTTTCCAGTTCAGGAACTAGGAAAAAAAATAGAGCATCCTACAAATGGAGCACGGAGGACTTGAGTCAGGGGCTGGGGTTTGTAGAAGAAACATTTCTTCTTTGAACATCGCCTTGAGAAAGGCTAGTACCTGGAGCATTCCTCGGCACCCCCGTGCAGCAGGGTGAAATGCTGAACATGGAATGCACCCTGGAATCACAAACTGCTTGGATTCAAATGGTTGGGTCTAAGAATTCCAATTATAATTCTTAGACTTAGTAGACGGATACGTGTGTGTATTTATGTGTGTAGACCTGTTTTATGTATGTTATAATCTGTTCTATGTATCATAAAATATTTTTTGAAAATTGATGAAATCTTGAAGAACAGAGTTGGAAATATTTCCACCTAACAAGTCAAATAATTTAAAAGGAAGTGTTATCTGTAAAGAAACATGAAGAAATATTGCAGATCACTAATAACTCACAAATACAACTAATATAGTATCATATTATTTTGGACCCATAATAACAATTCAAAATTTAGTTTTTCACATTCTGATGGGTGGTATAAAGAAGCAAATACTCCCACACATTTTTTTGTAGTATTGTGAAATATTTTAAACGTTTTGAAAAGCATAAATATATATGACTAAAGTTTCAAGAGCTATCGCAGGGCTCTTATATTTTGACCTAGTGTTTTCATGTCTTGAATTTTTATCTTAAGGAACTGGTCTCAATTTAGAAAAAAATAGGCTTTGTAGAGAAGGTTATGAATTTAAAAATTATAATACCAAAAAAAACAATGTAATTTCTAAAGGGAAGAAATTACTACAATGTTAAATATCTATGAATTTAAATATTTTGCCATTGATATTGATTATTATAGAGACAATAATATGAACAGATACAAGAAAATATGAGGTAAGCCAGAAAGATAGAAAATTATAAAATAGTTTGATTGTTTTTTATGGATCAGAGAAAAGTTAAGGGAAGTAGAACAGTTACAACAATTGTGTTATTTTGAGGTGAATATGGGTGGCTTTATTCTTTATCCTTCATATTTTCTTTCCAATTATTTTCTGTTGGGGAAAAATACATCTTAAGGACATCCCAAATACCATATATTCTATGAAGCTGATTTTCCATCTTTAAAAAAAATCACGTGTCCTCTTAAAAATTATCTTACTATATGAACTATGGAATCTAAGATCTGTAGGAGTTTTGATATACAGCAGGCACTTGAATTGAATATTGCTAAGAGAATGAAGTAAGTACCATCTCCTCTGTTCATGATAAGTTTATATTAATAATAAGGAAATTGTTATATCACTTGGTGAATAGTTCTAATCTGCCAGGCAACTTAAAAAACATTAACAGATGATCTCATTTCAATATTGATATTACTTCTCTGAGTAGATTAATAAGGTCCCTAAAGTGAAAAAGATTTGCCTGTATTGATATGCCTAGGTTTATCTATTAATTATGTTAATATACATAAAACTTCTATATTTTCCATTGGCACATCATGGTTTCAGTATTTTCATAAGCCTTAGCAAAAAAGTATGTTATGACATTAAAAAATATAATTCATGCTACTGTTTATGTTTTGCATATGATAGAATTTACAATATATCAATGAGTTTCATTTTGTTCTGAATTTTCAGTTTTCTGGGTAAGACCCCTATTTTCATGAAGTTATAACTTTTTAGCCCAATGTTATTGAGAGTTATGAATGTTTCACTGATGTTTCCAGAAGGAGCATTCATTGATTCTTTAGGGTTTACCAGAGGCCATTGTATAGGTAAGAAAAATTATGACTTATCCCTCTAATATCACTCTAAAATTTTTTTGTATTGTGGAGAAAAATACCATACTTGATTTCTTCTAAGCAAATAGAATATTTCAAAATTAATGTAGTAAATAATAAATGCATGATTTTTTCACGTAATGTAGTATGATTCTTGATTATCTTCTTCATGTTATTTTTGTTTTCTGATCATAAAAGTATATATTTTTATTTTAGGAAACTGAGAAGACTCAGAAAGATACAAGCATA
>VMDO01041856.1:0-10921 GCA_007922755.1 Pedetes capensis
GCCATGGTATTTTCAGTCGCATCATATGGTTGTGAAAGCTGGACATTGAACAAGAGAGACAGAAAAAGAATTGATGCTTTTGAATTGTGGTGCTGGAGATGTCTATTGAATATACCATGGACTGCCAAAAGAACCAACAGATCTGTCCTAGAAGAGGTACAACCAGAGTGCTCCTTGGAAGCAAAAATGGCCAGACTGCTTCTTACATATTTCGGACATGTAGTCAGGAGAGAACAATCCCTGGAGAAGGACATCATGTTTGGAAGAGTGGCAGGTCAACGGAAAAGAGGAAAACCCTCCACCAGATGGATTGACACAGTGTCTGCAACAATGGGCTTAAACATAAATAAGATGGTTTGCCTGGCATAGAATCGGCAAGTGTTTCCATCTGCTGTACATAGGGTCGCTATGAGTCGGACTTGACTCGACGGCACCTAACAACAACAACAATGTGCCCTACACTGTGTTAGTTGCTTTAAAAATTTAATTTTCAAAACTATTATATAGAGTATATCTACCAAAGAGGAAACTAAGCCTCAGGGAGCTTTTGCTTTGCTGAGGCCATGAAGCTAGTAAGAGGCCAAGCAAGATTTTTGCCTTTCAAACATACTTGCACTTACCAAGGTCATTTTCAAAAACTGAAATAATAGTCTCTACACTAAAGTATAAAACAGATCTTTAAGAATTATTTATTAGAGGAACTTTAAAATATTATATAAGATAACTTAAAAGCAGTTCATCTAGTCCAAGGCATAGACCAAGAAAGTCTCCCAGAGAGTTAGGTAACATGCCCATGACATGTCCAGCAGGCTAGCAGGTGATACTTGACTCTCTGCATCCTTAGACACTACTCTGGCCTCTCAATACTGGATGCCAATTTTGCACCTGGAGATATAAAAGTGAATAAGAAATAGTGCTTTCATAAAAGCTCAATACCTTGCCTAATTTCATGGAGATTATCAGAAATAGAGCTGGCCTGAATTTATGCTTTTTACTCTGTTCTTATGGAGAAGTAGAGATGAGAGTGGCATAGGTGGCCTCATTTTAATTCTGCTCAGAGGACTAGTGAAGAAATTTCTTAAACATATTTAGGGCCTCAGTGTTCCCCCCATGCACTCACATTTGCCTAATATGTCACCATTTATGAAGTACATTTATGAGTTTGATTTCGTGGCAATTCAGAACAACCCTGGGAGACACAGGTAAGGTAGGTTTGGTCATGCTTATTTATAGATAGAAACTGGATTCAGAGAGGCTAAAAGAGTTGTTCAACTTTATGTATCTCTATGAAAAGAGAGATGGGATGGGAATGCATTAATAGGTTAGTAATCACCATCCCCCAGAAGCTTATAATATAGATAGAGGCAAAATTGTGTTTGCAAATGAAAATTGAAATATGATGTGTCTTACAGGATGTACAGGACAGGCTGGTTGGAGGTTTAGAAAAAAAGAAAATCATGTTCCATTGACTTTCTGTCACTGAGGGATATGAGCTGGATTATAAATATGGGAACGATATGAATGGTGGTAATAGGGAGGAGGACATTCCCAGGGAAGCATGAATAGAGGCCTGGTGTGTGAGCTTCTATTTCATCCTTAGCTCCCGACAGCTTGTACATGCATCGTTATATTTGAAAGTTCAGCTTGTCTAGACAAGTCTGAACAAGAGGCAGGTAGCCTGCCTTTCCTCTTTCAGATCTGAAGATTTCCATGATGTTCCTGACCTCCTAAGATACTTCTAAAACCATGGATCTTTTACTTTGATTTGCTACCATGGTAATTTGAGTGCCCCATACCTGCAGGCTGCCTGCTCTCTACTCTAATACCTGTGACCTTACTGTTTGTGACTACCATATGTGGAGATGTTTACTGCCATCACAACTGGACTCTATTGATTGCCTTCTCAAGTCACCTCTGTGCAACTAATTACTCAGGCAGCCATGAGCTACAGCCCACATTCCAGTCCTCTGCTCTCAAAATGCCTCAAGCATCTGATTTCATCTGCCTGAGAGCTTGACAGGGAGAAGGGAGTTAAGAATGGATGGTGTGCTGGACATGCTTTCAGAACTGTAAGCTCTCTGAGAGTCAGACTATTTCCTACTGTCCTTTGGGTCCTCCAAGCTATCCACCCAATGTGGGGAATATAAAGGTATTCATTGTGTATGAACAAATGAAAGGAATAGTGGAACATAATGCTGGTAGAGTAGGTTAAGTATGTAAAAGAGTCATTTCAGCAGTGACTTGAATGACACATATCACAAAATGGAAGTCTTCTTTACAACTGAGGTTGACAGCTTTGCTGTTGAGAAGGAATGACAGTTTTGCTATTGAGAAGGAAGGACACTAGTAAAGAGAAGAAATGAGTGGCCATTGCTGATAGCCCTTTACATGATAAGAGGCTTTATTTGTTATTTATTTTGATCTCTGATATTATGGACTAAGAAACTTGGGCACAAATGTATTAAATGATTTGTTTGAAATTGTCCAGCTACCAGTGGCAGAATCATAATATAGACTGAGACTATCTGATTTGACTAGTTTTTGTTCCTAATAGCCAGATAGAAAATATCATAATTCATGGTTTCAAATAGAGTGCTCAGAATAGTTTCCTTTCAGTAATAGGGCAAAAAAAAAAAAAAAATCACCTCTAAAACAGACATTGCACTAATCCAGCTCAGTAGGTCTCTAAGTAAAATGCAAAAGGATCAAATTGTTTCCAGATAATTTAATGACATCCCAAAACAAGACTCAGGAATATTTACATGACTACAAAATATTCATTGATTAACAAAATAAAATTCACTATGTCTGGCACCCAATCCAAACTTCCCAACCAGGAAGGTATTTGCCATGAGGAGAAAAATCAGCCCATCAATTCTAACCTTCATAAATAATAATCAGAGAAATGCAACCCAAAACCATTGAGCTCCTACTCCACATCTCTTAAGGTGGCTATTATCAAAAAGACAAGATATAACAATGTAGGCAAGGGAGTAGAGAAAAGGGAACCTTTTCACACTGTTAGAGGGAACATGGATTGGTGCAGTCATTATGGAAAACAGTATAGAGGTTCCTACAAAGGTTAAACTAGAGCTACGATATCACCCATAAGTCCCTCTTCCAGGTATACATCTGTTATATTTTGTATCTAAAATGTCCCCTAAAGGTTATGTGTTTGAATGTTTGATCTCCAGGTGGTAGTACTGTTTGTGGAGGCTGTGGAACCTTGGGAGGTGAGGTGGTTTTTTTTTTTTTTTTTTTTTTTTTTCAGAAGTGGATCCCTGGGGTAGACTTTTGGAGTTTATCCCAGATCCCCAGTTCTGGTCACTTTCTCTGTTATCTGTTTCCTGATTGCCCAGATGTGAGGAGGTCATCTGATGCCTGCCCTATGGCTTGTACTGCCACCATGCCTGTCCCACATCTATGGACTAAAATCCTCTAGCTGTAAGTGAATAGTAAATACTTCCTCCTGTAAGTTTGCTTCAGTCAGTTTCTCTGCCACAGCTATGCATTGGCTGACTAATACAGAAAATTGGTGCCAGAGAGTAGGGTTGCTGCCATACAGAAATCTGACCATACAGTTCTTAGGCTGTTGGAACTTGTTTATGGGGGGAATTCGGAAGAGTTTGGAGATGTGGACAAGAGAAGCCCTGGAATGCTGTAAACAGAGGTCAAGGGGTGGTTCTGGTGAGCATTTGAAAGTTTAGAACACTGTCTCCAATAAAAATGTGGATAGGGCTAACAGGATATTAGAGGAAAATGAGGACTCTGTTGGGAACTGGATTAGAGATGATTTATGTTGTTCTAGTAAAGAGCTTGTCTGTGATTTTCTGTATCCCATAAATTTGAGTTCGGTCAAATTCAAAAGTAATGGACTAGTTAATTTGGTGGAGGAAATATCATGAGGGAAGCAAGGTATAGGAGGCATAGCATTGTTGTTGCTTGCTGCTTTCACTCAATTTATGATGAGAAAATAAAGATAAAGGCAGAATATTAAGATCTGAAAAATTTGCAGCTTAAAGAGGAAAAAAGCTGCAGCTTGTCTAAGGTTACTCGAGAGAGGGCTGGTGTGAGCCATAATTATTTAAGAGATAAGCTGCAGTAAAGGGAAGCCTTGAACCTTTTGCTAGGACAATAGAAATCCCCTTGGGGCACAGAAGGAGTCAGCCAGCCCCCTCCTGTCTAAGATTCCAGGGTGTGAAACTTGTAACCCACTTGAAAGGAAAGTGACTAAAAACCTAATGTCTCTGGGTGCCCTGCTGCAATTGGGCCACCCAGGGAAATGATTTCTTGGCCTGGGAACACAGAGGCTACTGCTGCAGCTGTGGTTCAAAAGGGCTCAGATACCACTCAAGCTAGTAGTGACCCTTGGTGATAACCACATGGTGCTGGTTTTATAGACATGCAGAATGCAAGAGTTAAGGAGTATGTAGGTTGCCACCAAGATTCCAGAAGGTAGCCTACAAAGCCAATGTATACTAGAATCAGGTGCCTGCAGAGAGCCCCTAATAGCTGGTGCATGAAGCTTTAAGTGTGGAGCCTAAGCAGTAATGGAGACTCCAAGATGTTGGAGGTGCCAGTATCATGAAATATTTACTGAGGGAAACTGCCAACAATTGATGGAGCCAGCCTATGAAGGCCATGTGTGCTGCAAATGGGATGGTTATGGGGGCAGTGCTGTCCAAGCCTGTGTGAACCCAGATTATATTGCATATGCCAGATGACAGACATGGAACTACAGGATTTGTTTGTCCAGTGGGCTATCAGTCTTGCTATGAACCAATCTTTTTTTTTTTTTCTGTCCCCATTCCTCCATTTTGGTATGTGAATCCTTATTCTGTGCCATTGTATGAAAATATGTAACCTGTTTTTTGTTTTTTAAGGGCTTGAAGCTAAGTTTGCCTTGGGTCACAGTGGAGACTTTGGACTTAGACTTTTGAAGATGGTTGAGACTATTAAGATTGGGGATTCTTGAAGGTGGATTAAATGTATTTTGCATTATGAAAGGACTCATAATGCCATGACCTTTAGGGGCAGGGGTGGATTGTTATGGTTGTATCCAAACTGTCCCACAAAGGTCATGTGTTTGAACATTTGGTCCCTAGGTGGTGGTGCTATTTGTGGGGGCTATAGAACTTTGGAAGGTGAGATTCTAGTTTTGTGGAAATGGGTCCCTGAGGGTGGTCCTTTAGAGTTTACCCCAGACCCACAGTTCAAAGGATGTGAAATCACTACCTTATAAAGATATCTGCACTCCCACGTTCATTATAGCATTATTTATAATAGCCAAGATACAGAAACAGCTTAGGTGTCTACCAATGAAAAACTGAATAAAAATGTTAAACACACACACACACACACACACACACACACACACACGTTATATTTGTCTACAGCCATACCATCCTGGTGTCTGATCTTATCTGATCTCAGAACCTAAGCAGGGTTGGACCTGGTTAATACTTGGATGGGAGATCACCTGGGAATATTCGCTGTTGTAGGGTTGGGAGAAGGACCTGGCAGCCTGGTCTTAAAACAATCAGCAATTAAAAACTCTGTAAATAAAGAGAAGCTCTGATCAAGTCCCGGACGTGGCACACACACACACACATACATACACACACTGTGTGTGTGTGTGTATGTATGTGTATATGTGTGTGTGTGTGTGTGTGTGTGTGTGTGTGTGTATATATATATATATATATATATATATATATATATATATATATATGTATGTATGTTAAATGGAATTTTACTCAACCTTAGAAAAGGAGATCCTTCCATTTGCTACAACATGAATGGACCTGCAAGACATTATGCTAAGTGAAGTAAGTTAGACACTGAAAGAACAAGATTACATGATCTCACTTACAGAGTCATGGTGAAGGAGAGGAAATGAGGAGTTGTAGCTCTAAGTATATAAAGTAGCACAAATATAGTATGAAGAAGTCAAAAGTTCTAATGTATAAAAGTAAGACTATAATTAACAAGTGTCTTTAGAATTTTTGTGAAATGAGTAGATTACAGCTGCTCTTGCCACAAGGTGGGAGTAATGAGTATCTATTTGAGAAGATACATATGTTAATTTGTTCCACTATGTTGTTGTTGTTAGGTGCAATCTAGTCAGGTCTGATTCATAGTGACCCTCATAAGGTTTTCAATGGTTGATTGTTTTGAGATTGCTTCAGGAGTGGATTGCCACATCCTTCTCCCATTTTTGTGGTGCTGGGCATCAAACCTGGGTCCTCAGAAGATGCAGAGCAGCACTCTACCAACTGAACTAAACCCCAAGCCAAAGCAACCATTTTTCTACCTATGTATATTATGATCTCATGTTGTATACCTAAATATATAAAAAATTTATTTAAAAGTTGCTTAAAATGACATAAATGATACACTTAATGGAGTAGGACATTGGAATAGTGGTAATTGTTTAAGGAGTTAGAGTAAAAGTTGATTATATTAAGTAGAGACATTGAAGATATTTAGAAAATCCAAATTGAACTAGAGAAGAAGTGGAAGGGTATAGACTGTGGAAAGGGTGCCTGCAGACAATGATGTGTTTGTGCCTTTTCTTTCTATGGATGGGGTGAGAGTTTACAAAGACGTGTTTTTCACCACTTTCTTATGGAATGGCACAGAATTCTATTCAAAACCCTTCCAAAACCACTGTTCAAAAGAAAGTATTATTATCGCCATTTCATTAATAATGAACTGATTGCAGAGAGTTTATGCAAGATAAGAACATTAGAGCCAAAATGCAAAAGCAGATCTTTTTTGCATTTAACATGATCCAAACCCCTGATTTTTCTTCTATTCTAATGCTGTTCTGAGCCTGCAGCCGTAGCCCTGTGGCATCTGACCTCATCAGATCTCAGAAGCTAAGCAGGGTCTGGCCTGGTCAGTACCTGGATGGAAGACCACCTGGGAACACCAGATGCTGTAGGCTTGGGAGAAAGACCTGGCAACCCCCTCCCAAAAATCAATCTGCCATTGAAAACCCTATGAACAGCAGAGAAGCACTGACAATAGTGTTTCCTCTGTTGTACAGAGGGTCGCTATGAGTCGGATACCGACTCGACGGCACCTAACAACAACAATGCTGTTCTAATTACTTAGCCTCTCTTCTTTGTTTGCAAAATAAAGATAATTGTACTTGCTTTGCCTACCTGAAAAGGTGATTGTTAAGATTAAACAAAAATGGATATTAAAATGCATGTCAAAAACTCCTGTCATCTGTAATATGCTAAACACAAGCATGTTATTGTGTTATTTTAACTTATTTAACTAATGTATGTTTAGAATCAGTCACGCTCCTACATGGTGGCCTATTGCAGTGAACAAACCAGATGAAAAATCTTTCCTGTATGGAGCTGGCATTCCATTGAAGCATTCAGACAATAAACTAAATAAATATTTAAATTATATAATATTTTAACACCCACATGTCTGTAAGCTTGTGCTGTGGGGGGCTTGCATGTTGCTGTGATGCTGAAAGCTATCCCATTGGTATTTCAGATATTGGCAGATACCACCCATGATGGACAGGTTTCAGCTGAGCTTCCAGACTATGACAGACTAGGAAGAAAGACCCAGCAAGCCCATGGAAGCCCACTACTGAAATAATTAGCCATTGAAAACTCCATGAATAGCAGAGAAACACTGTCAAATATAGTGCCAGAAAATGAGCCTCCCAGGCTGGAAAGGCATTCAAAAAATGACTGGGAAAGAGTTGCCTCCTCAAAGTAGAGTCCACTTTAATGATGGGAATGGAGTAAAGCCTCTAGGACCTCCTTTTGCTGATGTGGCATCACTCAAAATGAGAAGATACATAGTGACTGCAACAATGGGCTTAAACATAAAAAGACTGTGTGCATGACAGTATGTAGTGTTTCATTCTGCTGTACTTGAAGTTGCTATGAGTGGGATCTGTGTTGAGGGCACTAACAGCAACAATATAATATTTTTGACAGTGATACATGCTAAAGAGAAGAATGAAGTAAGAAGGGAGGTCAGGAATGGTGAAGGCTAGGTCTACTGATAGATAAGGTGGTCAGGGAAAGCCTATCTGTCAAGAGAGGCCTCCTATCCTCACATTCAAAGTGCAGCCCACTGCCAAAATCTGGCTAAGGCCTGTATTTGTAAGGCCACAAACTAAGACATTTTTTACCATTTGTAAAGGATTTTAAAATAACAAGAATGTATGACAGAGACCTTATTTATGTAGTCTGTAAAGTTTATAGTATTCACTATCTGAACTTTTACAGAGAAAGTTTGACTTGGTCCAACTTTTTTGCCATTACTTTGGTGACCAGATTTATGGAGATGTAACCTAATAGCATCTGGCCTCAGATGCACTAAACAGGTTTTGCTTTCTTCCCTTACTACTTTCCCTCTCCCCATGTGTTAGGCCAGGCCAGGGTGACAAGAATTGGGATCATAAACAGGCTGAGATAATGGGACATAGACTGGTGAGTGAGCACAATATGACTATGATGCAGTCCCATGCAACTGTGATGTGATTGGACAATAGTCTTGACAATTATCCACTATTATGTAAAAACTTTAAGAAGTTCCTTTGCCATCACTGGATGTTCAGAGAGTACTGAGTACATGGAGAGGACGGAGGGGCATAAAGAGACAAAGGAGCATGCAGAGGGCAGTGGCTATGGGTAGCATTGCTATGTAGGGAACAAAGAGGAAAATCCCAGAGTAAAGCACGTCACATCTGTCTTCAGCTACTCAAGCATGTATGGTTTCATAGTGGGCCCATGCATCCAACTCTAGCTGAGGAGCTCAACTTAGATACACCACCATGGAAGTCTGCCTGGCATTCACACATGTGCAGTCTGGAGGTGTGAATTACTTAATACTGTGTAGAGCAACCCTTCACAGTGAGGAATGGGAGCCAATGGACAGATGCCCTCTTCTTCCATTCCTCTCTCATGGGCAAATAATACTGTTGCAGTCTATGTGTCTTCTCAGAAGGTCCTTCTCAGAAGGTAGGGTCAAGTTTGGGTTGCTCGAAATAGTGACCAACTTCAAAATACATTGGATTTTCGTCTTTCTCTGTTTCTTTCCCTCCAGTTCCTCACTGTTGATCCCTGAGAGTTCTTGTTGCAGCATCTTCCTTCCCTGGGGAGGCCAGGCTGTGAAATTGGTACCAGTAGTGGCCCTAGACTGCTGACTGTCAGGCTGGTCCCCAGAACTGGATACACTTGTCAATCAGTTCATTGCTGGTGGTAGATATGGTGGTGATAATCCTGGCATGCTGGGCATCACAACTGTTGAGATTCATTGGTGATGGATTAGGATGAAATACAGGTGGAGAGTGAAGCACTGGGTTATATGCTAAGATTGCTGAGCCCTGAGCTGTAGCCCTGTGGCATCCAATCATGTCAGATCTCAGAAGCTAAGCAGGGCCTGGTTAGTACTTGGATGGGAGACTGCCTGGGAACACCAGGTGCTGTAGGCATGGGAGAATAACCTGCCAACCCACTCCCCCCCCAAAAAAAAAATAGAAAAAAAAATCTGCCACTGAAAACCCTATGAATAGCAGAGAAGCAGTAACAATACTGATTCACCTGTTATACGGAAGGTCACTATGAGTCAGATACTGACTCTACGGCACCTAACAGCAACAACAAGATTCCTGAATAGTATGGGGTAATAGGATTTTTTTCCCCATTACAAGGATATTGTAGAGTTGGATGACCTTTTTTACCTTATTTAGAAACTATGAAGAAGGAAAATGACTCTATGGTCAGTCAACAAACAATTAAGATATGTTGTGAAAGTCAAAAGGACTCAAAGGCAGCTCTAAGGAGAACCACCACTCCTGAAACCTCAGAGCAGAGAATAATGAAAATCAGACCCAGGATTTCATAGTGGCAGAGCTGCAAAGAAGTCAGGATGCAAAGCCTCACATTTCATGTTGTCAGAGCTCTGATAGCAAAGGAGTAAGAACCAACACCGGGGATAGGGACACTTGGGGTATGAGCCTAAGAATATTGCATTTCCAGGTTCCTCTGAACTCTGAAGGTGGCAGAATCAGTCTCTTTGCGCTTGTTAGAAGCTCCAGTCAATGGGAGGTTGACTGGAGCCTGGCAGGAAAATTTCCCTAGGTAGATCCTTTGCAAGATGATACCTGTATTCCTTAGGATCTGCTCTTGGCTACCCTCATTCTCAGTCCCGTAGCTAGGGGCAAGCTACACCAGAGGCTGACTGAAAAAATATAGTCCCTGCTTCACAGGAAATAATGTGCATATCAACAAATTGCAGGAACTGGCTGACTAGAGCCAGGGCAACATGTATGGAATGGGTCTTGAAGAATGTTGCACCAGGGGGATGTGGAATATTAAGTTGGGTGGGAGAGAATTTATACGGGAGCATTATTTCATGATTTAGTGTTTAATATCCTGGCAAAGATGCCTGGAGTTGGCCCTACTAAAATGCATGGGTGGCCCTTAATTCAAGACAGCCCATAATAAATGGAGAAGCTGCAATTTCCTTGGAAAAGAACTGAGGAAGGGGCGAGGAGTTCCTTGTTGTTGTTGTTGTTGTTAGGTGCCGTCGAGTTGAGTCCGACTCATAGCGACCCTATGTACAGCAGATCGAAACACTTGCCGATTCTGTGCCAGGCAAACAATCTTATTTATGTTTAAGCCCATTGTTGCAGACACTGTGTCAATCCATCTGGTGGAGGATTTTCCTCTTTTGCGCTGACCTGCCACTCTTCCAAACATGATGTCCTTCTCCAGGGATTGTTCTCTCCTGACTACATGTCCGAAATATGTAAGACGCAGTCTGGCCATTTTTGCTTCCAAGGAGCACTCTGGTTGTACCTCTTCTAGGACAGATCTGCTGGTTCTTTTGGCGGTCCATGGTATATTCAATAGACGTCTCCAGCACCACAATTCAA
>VMDO01041857.1:0-10917 GCA_007922755.1 Pedetes capensis
AAAGAGAATGCTCACGGAAGAAGAGACCCTGTCTCAAAATAAAATATTAAAAAGGGGCTGGGGGTGCAACTCAGTGACAGAGGAATTTACTAGCATGTGTGAGCCCCTGGGTTCAACTCTCAAAAAAAGGTGCTTTGAGAGGGGTTGCTAAGATGGCGGACAGATAACACCCGCATTGAAATGCAGAGAGGTGTTGTTATTGTTGTTGTGTGCCATTGAGTCAGGTCCGACTCATAGTGACCCTTATAGGGTTTTCAATGGCTGATTGTTTTTTGGGATTGCCTCGGGAGTGGATTACCACATCTTTCTCCCAGTTTTGCAGTGTTGGGAATCGAACTTGGGACCTCAGAGACTGCAGAGCAGTGCTCTACAAACTGACCTAAATCCAAGCCCGCAAGCGGAGAGATAGGAGAGCTTAAATAATGGCTTAGCACTCATATTGATCAGTCAGACAGAGAAATAAGTTAGATAAGAGCTAGGGGTATATGAAAAAAACAATCCACAAGGTTAGGTAAATATCACTAACAGTGGAGGAATTTTTGAAAGGGGAGAAGGAATCAGCATTGCAGGTCAGTGAGAGTGTGTCACTAGAAACATGGAGACTTGCTCCAGTGAGAAGAGAAAATTGACGGCTACACAGAACTGGGCCATCAGCAATTCCTCCAGCAACACATGGATTGCACAGATGGTGGAGAGACTCCAGAGGTTGATGAGATCGAAAACCAAAAGTGGAGAAGAACCAGAGAAACCACTACAGATGATCCCCAGGCCCCTGGATCACAGAGCGCAGAGAACATACAACCCAGGGGAAAATTTCACATGGATGTCTGGAGCTCAGATTCCCAAAGGACTGCAGCTCTGGCAGCCCACCAACATCCTGCCATAAGACACAGGTAGCACTTCCCACAAAGAGCAAATGGTGAGTGAACTTTGCACACCAGGTGTGGTGCCAGCTGCTCACCCACCATTCCCCTGCTACAGAGGCCCTGGCTGTGTGGCTTGCAGTAGGAGAGTGGTGGGACACAGATCCCACATGGGAGAGTGGGCCATAGGCCCTCTGGGGGTTGCATGATATCATGCCTCCCACTGCAGCGTGGGAGCAGTGAGCGAGTGCAGCAGAGCTCAAGACAATAGGATAGGACAGAGGGTGCCCAGACTCCAAGTGAGTGGTCAGAACAACCGCTATTCCCCTGCCATGGTGGTCCTAGCCTCACAGTTTGCCACAGTAGAATGGGGTGGCGTGAGTCCCACATGGGAGTGCAGGCCCAAGATTCGCTGGGGGTAGCACAATACCATTCTGTCCACTGCAGCATGGTATGGGTGAGTGAGCGAGGCAGAGTGAGTGAACAAGGCAGGGCTCAAGATGTGTGAAAGACAGGGGGTGCCCAGACCCTCAGTGCAGCAGATGCACCAGTGCAGCTGCCATTCCCCTACTCTGGAGGTCCTAGCTGCACAGTTTGTGACAGGAGAGTGGGGTTGCATGAATCCCACATGGGAGCACAGGCCCCAGATTCATTGGCGGTAGCATGATATCATCCTGCCCACTGCAAAGTGGGATCAGCGCACGATTGAGGCAGGGCCTGAGACACATGAAAGGACAGGGGGCACACAGACCCCGAGTTTGGCAGGTGCATTAGCACAGCTGCCATTCTCCTGCAGTGGTGGTCCTAGCCATACAGTTCGAGAAAGGACAGTGGCATGGCATGAGTCCCACATAGGAGCGAAGGCCCCAGATGCACTGAGGGTAAGCACAACATCATCTTGCCCACTGCAGTGGGGGATCTGCAAGGAAGTATGGCAGGACTCGGGTCTCACGAGAGGGCAGTGAGCTGGGCACTGGGATCTGGCTTGCCATCATCCACTGTTGCCATTTGGGCTGCACTCTCTGCATGTAGACCTTGGCATGTGAGATCTTCACGGGAGTCAGGGGTCTTGGTAGGGCAGCGGAGGACATGCTGCCTCTTTGCTTGTGTGACAAAGGCAGAGTACCCCACAGGGTGGGTCGCTGAGAGCATTTTGAAACCCAGGCTAGCCCGAGAGACCAGTGTGGACTTTCTGCCATCATCCCCCACTGGAGGGACACTATAAAAAAGCCCCCAGACCCTGACCCACCAGCTTTCAATGTGAAAGCAGGCAAGGGCGGTGAGAGAAAAGTGCCAGAATCTCATCATCACCAAACCTCAAAGAAATGTCAGAGGGAGAATCTTCACATTTGACAGAGGTGGAACCCAACTCTCAGAACAAACAATGGGCAAGCCTCAGCAAAAAAATACACAAAACATGAAAGGACACCCTGGATGTGAAGATCCCACAGACCAAAGCCTCTCAACAGACAATACCAAACAATCATGATTTCTAGAGATGTCAGAATCAGAACTCAGCATTTTCTTTATTAATATGCTAAGAGATGTCAAAGCTAACACCACCAGCACCCTTGAAATCCTGGAGAAGAAGGTATTTCATCTGGAGTCTGTACTCTCCTCACAGCTAGAAGCAGTCAGAAAACACCAACCTGCAGTCCTTGAGATGCAAGGCAAGCTGAATGAAATCAGCACTTCAATAGAATCCTCAGCTTTGAGACTAGAGAAGGCTGAACAGAGAATATCAAACACAGAGGAAGGAATACAAGACATTAACTGCATGCAAGCTAAGGTAGAGAAAATTATGAAGCCATACAAGCTGGATCTCCAAGAGGTTCCAGACAAAATGAAAAAGCAAAATTTAAGAATTCAAGGAGTTTCCTGAAGGAGCAGAAAGCAACACAAGAGGATTAGGAAATTTATTTCACGATATCCTGAGTGAAAATTTTCCAGAGTTAAACCAAGATCTGGGTACTTACACAACTGAATCATTCAGAACCCCACCCAGAGTAGACCAAAACAGATCCTCCCCATGACACATTGTTGTACAAATGCTTACATTGGACAGCAGAGAAGCAGTTTTGAAAGAGGTAGGGAAAAATCTCAATGTTTAAAGGCAAACACATTAAAATAACCATGGACTTCTCCACATCAACATTGAAAGCTAGAAAGGCCTGGGCACATATAATCCAAGTTCTGAAAAAGAACAACTTCCAACCAAGAATACATTACTCAGCAAAGTTATCTTTTAAAATAGATGAGGAGTATAAGACATTCCATGATATTGCCACATTCAAATGATTTGCAGCCACCAAACCAGCATTACAGAGGATCCTCAATCAACTACCACATACAGGGGAGATAAGATAACCCTACATAGAAGATCAAAGAAGTGAATAATTAACATAAGAGGAAATCAAGAAGGAAACAAGATAAACACGAATCAAAAACCAGTAACAAGTACTGACTGGATGCATAACAAAAGACCCTTCTCAATAATTACTCTTAATGTAAATGATCTTAACTCACTAATTAAAAGACATAGACTGGCCAATTGGATGGAAAACATAAACCCTCAATATGTGCCCCTCAAGAGACTCACCTAACTCACAAAGACTGTAATAGATTGCAAATTAAGGGCTGGAAAACAATATATAAACAGGAGAAAACAAACAAACAAACAAAATGCAGGAGTCACCATACTAATTTTAGATAGATTAAACTTCAATCCAAAACTAATTAGAAGAGATAAAGAAGGACAGTACATATTACTAAAAGGAATAATCAGCCAGGGACCAATAACATTACTTAATATGCACTCTCCAAATATAGGGGCATTTTGCTTCATAAAACAAACTTTGTGGGGAATAAAGGATTACATTGGTCTTGTTGTTGTTGTTAGGTGCCATCGAGTCAGTATCCGACTCATAGCAACCCTCATAGGGTTTTCAATGGCTGGCTGTTTCGGAATTGCCTAGACACAATAATTATGGGAGAATTCAATACCCCACTTTCACCAAGACAGGTCATCAAAACAAAAAATTATAGAGAAATGATGAGCTTCATCTGCACCTTAGACCAACTGGAATTCACAGATATCTACAGAATAGTCTATCCATCTGATGAGGCATACACATTCTTCTCAGCACCACATGGAACTTTCTTTAAGATAGACCACAATTTAGTACACAAAAATAGCCTTATTAAGTACAAAAAAGTAGAAATCAGCCCCTGTGCCTCATCAGACCACAACAGAATAAAATTGGAACTCAAAAACAAGAAAGCACCATTCATGAAGACTAAATAATACACTGCTCAATGATCAATGGATTATTAAAGAAATTAAAGTGGAAATTAAAAAATTCCTGCAATCAAATGAGGATGAAAACACATCCTACCAAAACATATGGGATACAGCAAAGGCAGTTCTAAGAGGAAAGTGCATATCATTGAGTGCCTTCATCAATAAGGTAGGCATGAGCCAAATAAATGACCTATTTACACATCTCAAAACACTAGAAAGTCAATAACAAACCAATCCCAAAAGGAGCACTCAGACAGAAATTATCAAGATCAAGGCAGAGATATCTCAATTAGAATCTAAAAAGATAATTCAAAGAATTAATGAGTCTAAGAGCTGGTTCTTTGAAACAGTTACTAAAATAGATGCTCCCCTGGCTAATCTCATCAAAAAGAAAAAAGAAAAGGCCAAAACCATGAAAATTAGAGATGAAAAAGGGATCATAACGACCAATTCCAACAAAATGTAGAAAATCATCAGGCAATACTTTGAAAAAAATCTATTCTCAAAAGTACAAAAATGCAGAAGAAATGGATAAATTTATTAACACATGTGATTTACCAAAATTAACCCCAGAGGACATAAGCAACCTAAACAAACCCATTACATAAGCTGAAAAAGAAAAGGTAACAAAAAGTCTCCCAACAAAGTAGAGCCTGGGACCTGATGGGTTCACAGCAGAATTCTACCAAACTTTCAAAGAAGAATTAATACTAGTTTTCCTCAAATTATTTCAAAAAGTAGAAAAGGAGGGAACACTCCAAAAATTCATTCTATGAAGCTACCATCACCTTGATACCTAAATCAGGAAAGGATACATCTAAGATAGAGAATTATAGACTGATTTCCCTTATGAACATAGATGCAAAAATTCTTAACAAAATCTTGGCAAACCAAATTCAGCAACATATTAAAAAGATTGTTCACCATGACCAAGTGGGATTTATTCCACAGATGCAAGGCTGGTTCAACATATGAAAACTGATTAATGTAATTCAACATATCAAGAGGTTTATAAACAAAAATTACACGATCATCTCAATTGATGCTGAGATGGCCTTTGACAAAGTGCAACACCTTTTCATGATAAAAATCCTGGAGAAGATAGACATAATAGGAAAGTACCTTAACATCATAAAGGCCATTTATGACAGACCTACAGCTAATATCATATTAAATGGAGAAAAATTGAAACCATTTCCTCTAAGGTCTGGAACAAGACAAGGATGTCCACTTTCTCCTATCTTATTTAACATTGTGATTTAAGTCCCAGCCAGGGCAATTAGACTAGAGAAAGAAATAAAAGGGATACAGATAGGCAAAGAAGAAATCAAATTATCCTTAGTTGCGATGACATGATACTTTACCTAAAGGACCACAAAATCTCCTCTAGAAAACTTTTGGATCTAATTAACTCCTTCAGCAAAGTGGCAGGATACAAAATCAACACTCAAACTACAGGAAAAGTTTCTATCTTAAACAGAACTGGAACCCAAGGACATATAGAAAAATACTACTAAGTAAAAGACAGAGAAGACTTAGATGGGAAACTTAGATGGGAAGGGTAGGAGGGGGGAAGCATAGGGGAGGGTAAGGGGTAACCTATATGAATAATGTTTATCAAAATGCATATATGGAAATGTCACAATGAAAACCATGTCAAAATGAATCACATTAAGATGTACACTAAAATTTTCTAATAAAAAACATAAAAAACATAAATACACACACACACAAAATCAGTAGCCTTCCTTTACACCAACTATGAATAGGAAAAGGAGGAAATTAAAGCTACAATCCCTTTCACAATAGTCCACCAGAAACTTAAATACCTTGGAATCAGTCTAACCAAAAATCCTGCAGGTCTCTACAAGGAAAATTTCAAAACATTAAAGAAGTAAATCACAGAGGATACTAAAAGGTGAAAGGACCTCTCTTGCTCATGGATTGGAAGAGTCAATATTGTGAAAATGGCTATCCTACCAAAAGCAATGAATAGATTTAATGCAATCCCTATTAAAATTCGAATGACAGACTTTACAGAAATAGAAAAAAATGATCCAAAAATTCACATGGAAACACAAAAGACCATGCACAGCCAACTCCTGCAGCCATAACACTGTGGCTTCTGATCCTGGCACATCTTGGAAGCTGAGCAGGGTCGGGCCTTGTTAGTACTTGGATGGGAGATTGCCTGGGAACACGAGATACTGTAGGCTTGGGAGAAAGACCCAGCAACCCACTCCCCCAAAAAATCAATCTGCCATTGAAAATCCTATGAATAGCAGAGAAGCACTGAGAATAGTATTTCCCTGTTGTACTTAGGGTCGCTGTGAGTTGGATACTGACTTGACAACACCTAACAACAACAAGAGCCAAAACACTCTTAAGCTGCAAAACTAGTACAGGTGGGAAAACAAACCCTGACTTTAAACTATACTACAGGGCTGTCATAGCAAAAACAGCTTGGTACTGGCACAAAAATAGGCCTGAAAACCAGTGGAACAGAATAGAGGACCCAGACATACACCAACACATCTATAGCCACCTGATTTTTGACAAAGGAGCAAAGCAGGCAAATTGGATAAAGGATAGCCTTTTCAACACATGGTGCTAAGGAAATTTGGATATCTGTTTGCAGAAAAATTAAAACAGACCTGCACCTCTCAATACGCATGAGAGTTAACTCAAAATGGACAAAAGACCTCAACATAAAAACAGAAACTTTAAAATTACTAGAAGAAAAAATAGGCAATATGCTCCAACATATAGGCATAGGAAAGCATCTCCCTAATAAGACTCCAACTGCTCAGGAAATTGCAACAAGAATAGATAAGTGAGTTTACATGAAATTAAAGAGCTTCTGTACAGCAAAGGAAATAATCAACAGAGTCAAGGAAGTCCCCACTGAATGGGAGAAAATCTTCACATCCTATACATCTGACAAAGGACTAATTTCCAGAATTTACAAAGAACTCAAGAAAGCAACTCCCAAGAGAATAAATAACCCAATACACAAGTGGGCAAAAGAACTGGACAGTTCTCAAATGAAGAAGTTTTTAAGGCCATGGAAACACATGAAAAAATGCTCAATATCCCCAGCTATTAGGGAAATCCAAATTAAAACAACTCTAAGATTCCACCTTACACCAGTAAGAATGGCCAAGATCAATAAAACAAATACAACAAATGCTGGTGAGGTTGTAGAGAAAAGGGAACCCTCTTACATTGCTGTTGGGATAGTAAATTGTTTCAACCACTTTGGAAATCAATATGGAGGTACCTCAGAAAACTAAAAATAGATCTGCCATATGACCCAGTTATACCACTATTGGGAATATACCCAAAGGGAGATGAGTCATCATACCTCAGAGACACCTGCATCTCCATGTTCAATGCAGCACTTTTCACAATAGCAAAGATATGGAATCAACCAAGGTGTCCAGCAACAGAAGAATGAATAGAAAAATTATGGTACATATACACAATGGAATATTACTCAGCAATTAAAAAATGAAATAATGTCATTTGCAGCAAAATGGATGGAATTGGAAACCATCATCTTAAATGAATGAACACAAGCCAAAAAGAGAAATACCACATGTTCTCGCTCATATGTGGGAGCTGCATCAAACTTATAGGAAGGAAAAAAATCCTATAAATAAATTGAAACATAATAAAAAGCTCAAACTTAGCATAGAAGGGACAATTTAAGGAGTGGAAAGAAGGAGGGAGGGATCTAGCAGAGGGAAGTGAGGCTGGGAGAAGATGGGAGCAGGAGGAGTGTCAATGAGGAGGGATGAAGAGGGGAGAGGTCAACCTCAAGGTAAACAGCACAACTTTATTAGTATGGTGGGAAAAAAGGGGAAGATAGAAAAAAACTATAAGAATAGCTAAAGTAGCAACAACAACAACAGCAGCAGCAGCAGCAGCAGCAGCAGCAATAATACCAAAGGCTGGAAATAATGTAAATGGACTAGATCATGTATCTAATACTGCTGAGAATGTAGAAAGGTAGATCACTATAGAAAAAAGCTTGGACTTAAATCAAAATTGGAACACACATATATAGATGAATATTCTCACAAAAAGACATGCAAATAGAAAGGAGATCATGGAGGGTATAAAGGAAGAGAGTCATGAGAGGGTAAGGGGAAAGTTATGTGAGTAATGTGCAATGAAATGCATTTAGGGAAATGTCACAATGAAATGTATGTCATAATGAAACCCATTAAGTTGTACATTAAAAATTTCAAAAAAAAAAAAAAAACATAAAACATAAAAAAGACTACTTTAAATGGGGGAATATGTTACATCTTCCCCACAGGCAGTCATGGTTTGAACACATTAATTTATGTTCTTTGAGATCTAGTTTTCTTTTCAAGTTTGTGTTTTCACAGTCTGTAAACATCCCTCTCAGCTCATGTATCCATAACACATATGCACACATACACCACAACACAAACCAGCTCACTTGGTTAATGAAATTAAGCAGTGGAACAGTTGTTTCTCAGAGTCGATACAGCCTGTGTGATACTTGGGGGTGGGGGCTGTTATATGATCAGTTTGTTGCTCAAGGCCAGACCTGAGGGAGTGGGTTCCACAAATCCACAGAGGCCATCCTGGCTTCCCTTGATACATGTTGCAGCTTTCAGTGACAGAAAAGCCTTTATTCAAGGACACTGTGATAATGCCTCAAGCAATTATGAAACAGTGGTTCTGGGAACCAGAAATAGAAATACTTTCCTTGTAGTCATTTATTGCTATCACAAAACAATATATCTAGTGGTTAATTGAATGCATAAGTCTTTATTTGTAGAAGGCATTGTGAAGCATTATCTCAAAACAAGCACTTTCAAAAATAAAACAAGGTCAACACTTGTAATAAAAAGGAACAATGCTCAAATCCACTGCATGTATTTTTGTAGATGTTTGACTGAAATGTTGACATTTTGGTTCACTGAATATAAATGGAGAATAATCAGTATCAATGTTATTGATTGAATTGTATTTATATTTCTATAATTAATTTCAACTAATTTTAAAAGATGAATTCTTTTATTTTATCATTTTCAAAATTTAAAAGTGTTTATTCCTCTTTTCAATAGCAGAGAGGAAGACAAGAGAGTATAGACAATTTTTTGTGAAGAGTACATCGTTTGAGAATTCAACAGTCTTAGAGAAACATATCATGGCCTAGATCTAAGTTCATTGGGCTCACAGAAGGGACAATGGATTTAACATGATTCTCTTTGGAATATTGAATTGGATTGAAATAGGAGACAATGTATGTGGCAAAGTTCTGTCCATGTGTGGTAGGAAGTTTGTTAATGAAAACCAAGGCAAAGATAAAAGGTAATTGTTTTCTTGCTAGGCAGGTCTTCACTTTAAACAAACGAGGAGGTATAAGATTACATCCTTCTCTAGCCTCTGCTGCTCTCTAAATTGCTTTAATTTAAAATATCATTATACCAGGACACCATATTTTGAGATGACAGTCCCTGGGCTCCTTCACTAGGGTAGTTGTTAAGAGACAATGCACAGGAACCAGACTGCTGAGCTTGAATATGTCTTCAAGTATTTGATAGCTCTGTTACTTTGGGGGTGGTTCTTTACCATTCTGGGCCTCAGTTTCCTAATCATTATTTTGTCTTTCCACAAGTTACTATTCCAAAGGCTCAACGTTTTCTCTTTGTCTTTTCACTTCTCTAAATAGCTATAGTATTCTCCATTGAAGGTAATATATTAGCATTGGACTGGGTAAGAATTTCTAGAGCTGCAATAAAGAAATAATTGGTATGTTCATAAAACTGCTAACTTTTCTCTGGCTTTTTTTTTTTCAGTTGTTGCAGGATGTCATCTGTAGGCTCTGAAGAAAATGAAGAGTCTCAGCCACCCAGGTTGGGCAGTAGAAACACTAAGTGTCAATGAAGCAGGGAAAGGAAAAAAAGATGTTCCATTAAATGAAATTCACAGAGGGACCTAAAAATTGAAAGTGAGGTTGCTCTTTGGCAGATTGCCTAAGGAGCTCAAGGCCATGAGAGGCAAAAGTATCATCTGCAATGTATAATCCTCCATTCCACCCTGATTGGAAAACCAAGGGTTAAAGAAATTCTTTCTTTTTTCAGTAGTATCTTTTTTTTTTTTTTTTTGGTACTAGGGGTTGAACCCAGAGCCTTGCGCTTGTCTGCCCTGCAAGTGCTGTACCACTGAGCTGTACCCTCAGCCCATGCTTTTACTTTTTTTTTTTTTTTTTTTGAGACAAGGTCTCACTAAATTATGCAGACTACTTCTGGTCTCAAACTTGCGATTCTACTGCCTCCACCTCCTCAATCGCTGTGATTACAGGCGTGTGCCACCACACCCAGCTAGTATCTTATTTATACATGTTAGTGGGGTGCAGAGCAATATGTCAGTTGATATATTCATCATGCAACTATCGAATCAGTATTCTTAACACTTCCATCTCCTTGAACACCTTATAGAACAAAATAAATAGAAAAAGGCAAGAATTTTAATTAACTTGAAATGACAGTGTATGCAACCATGCGTTATATCCTGACATTTTTTCCTCCTGTTTTTGTATCTTCATAGAGTTGCATCCTGTATTTTGTGTTTTTTTTCCTCTCCCTCTTTGCCCCTCTATGCTGTTCCCCCTCCCCCTTTCCCCATCAACAATTCCCTCCCACTAGTTCCCTCCTCCCTCATATTGGGGCAACTTGTATTTTCCATTCTTATGAAAGTGTGGTTGTACAT
>VMDO01041858.1:0-10915 GCA_007922755.1 Pedetes capensis
ACATATGTGCAAAGAGACGATGGAAAAGCTCTGTACAAAATGTCAAAACAAGACCAGGTGCTGACTGTGGATCAGACCATCAACTACTCATATGCAAGTTCAAACTGAAGCTGAAGAAAATTAGAACAAGTATACGAGAGCCACGGTATGATCTTGAGTATATCCCACCTGAGTTCAGAGACCACCTCAAAAATAGGTTCAATGCATTAGACACAAATGACAGGAGACCAGAAGAGTTGTGGCACGACATAAAAGATATCATTCAAGAAGGAAGCAAAAAGTTCTTAAAAAGACAAGAAAAAAAGAAAAGGCCAAATTACATGTCCAAAGAGACACTGGACCTTGCCCTTGAACGTCGAGCAGCTAAAGCAAAAGGAAGACATGATGAAGTTAAGTTCATATTAAATATATGTAAATATATGTGTATATAAGTATAGACACATAACTATATATGTATATAAGTATACATATCTTATAATATTATAAAGGTAAGATATATAAAGTTACATATCTCTATCTCTATAAAGTTGACTTACAGATCCAATGGTGCTAGGATCCTCAGTGGAAAATGATGCTGTTTGAGAATTGGCAAGATGGAAAAGATGGTTATAGGGTATTTTGTACTTTCTGCAGTTACTTTAATGTAATTAAGCCCTCACAAAAACTAGAACTTTACCATGAGACAGAATGACTTAGCAGCATGAGAAGCCCATTATAAGCTGAATTAGCAAATCCAGAAATATATAGAGTTTGGCAGGCACTTCAGCTGTCCATTATTTTATGGAAATGATATATTCAAGTTTGGGTTTGAGTAAGTCCAGAATGTATAAGTAAGTTTCATGAACAGGAGAGTCAGAATAATATATATCCTATCTTTATTACACAGATATCTCTTTTTAAATGTTCACTTATGATTATTAGAGATTCATGGCAGAAAGTATTCTGGGTTTTATAGCAGAGTTTTTGGAACATATTATTGTTAGCTAAAAATGGTTGACTCTTTCACTAAAACTTTATTTACAGTGACTGTAAAGGACAGAAAGATAGATATAGCTTTCTGATAAGCAGTGAATGACTTTGCTATTCACTAGCTAAAGGATCAGAAAGGAACAAAATTGGAAAGTATTAGACAAGTGGTTCTGGGAAAGAAGTATTTGGGTTTTTGTGTTTCATAATAATGTCCACACAAAAAGATCTCATAGCAAAGTGGGCCTTCAACGATAAGGTAAGCAAGCTGACTCATGTGTAAATATTTATTAGTTTCTCTCTTTATCCATCTAGTGTTGGTACAATAAAATTAGTGGAGTGGCCATGGTGGCAGGAATGGAGGGTATGAATGTAAACTAGATTGCGGGCTCCTTCTCACCAAAACTCATTTAGCTACTGACACTGCAACATAAATGCAACATCAATTGTCCTTATCAGAATTTATACCTGCTCTAGATTTGGATTTACCTTCCCTATTATGTGTCTCTACCAGAACAACACATGATGGATGCAACTATGGAATATCTGATTGAATGACATAGTATACCCATACAACCTTGTCTCTAATTAGGGAACTTACTTTGTGGGAAAGGAAGTATGACAGTGTATGACTCTGGGATCCATCATTGTTACCTTACAATCTATCAACAAAGAGAACTCACATAATAGACAGGTAGAATTGACTTTCACAGGTTCATCAAAGACAACATTTTGTGCAAAATATCCTGTAATTAAGGGCTCCAATTCCCAGGTTTTATTATATACACGAAAATAAAGGCTGTTATGTGATTATGTGTCTCTAAAAACTAGAAAACATAGGTCTGAAAATTAAGAGATGAAACCAGGATTTCCTTCCTCATTATCACTTTCAGTTACCATCTGAGAGATTTTTGCTTCCCATTCCTATGACACAAAGCTATTGACCCAAAATCTTAAGTATTTTATCAAAAGATAGGGTCCTACTGATCTTGGCTGTTTGCAAACCACCAAATGGCTCCTAATTGGACCGTCCAGGAACCACCTCCAATTGGTCACTTTTACAAACCTAAATTTGCATATCTCCCTTGATTGGCCAAGGCCTGTATGGATTGGTCCCTGGTTAGCCCCTGAAGGGAATATAAGGGTGGGGAATGGAGCAGTCAGAGTCCATTCAACTGACCAGGACAGATGAAGCAATAAAGAGATGTTTGAGCTGAGCACTTGGAGTCGTCATCTTCACTGGGAAGAAAGAAGCAAGGAGCCGCCATGGGCATAAACCTCCAAGCTGTCCCCAGGGACTGGCGGAGTAGCTGTGGGCATAAGTCTCCTCTCCGGGCAACGCTGTTCTCTGGTACTCTGTTCCCCCTCACCAGATGGTGGGTTTTTGGTAGCTGGTTCCTGCTCAAGGCTGGACTGAGTCCGGCAGCAGGGTGATGCCCTACAATTAATAAGATAATTGAGGACATGAATAATCTAAGTGATCCAAAGTTTGAACTATAACAAGTACCTATTAAGCATTTCTTCAAATCTTATCTCCCTCACTTGTCCCTTCTTCCTGTTGTCATTATATCAATTAGATTTGTGTGGATTCTGATTGACTTAACTTAGTTACCATCAAATGCAGCCAGCTCTTCTCAAAATTTTTACCTTTTGGATCCATATTGAAGCTTCCTTGCTGATAATACCATTATGGGAACTTTTCTGATAAAGAAAAAAATTACACCCTCTGCCTTGGGCTCTGCTTTATGAGATATCATTATAAATATGTGCAACTCAGAATTACAGTATATTGATTCCATGTGGGGTAAAACTTAGGCTGATAGAGGTTGGAATCTCATGAGTACCCATTTCTCCTCAAAGAATAGAAGTCCTCAGACATATTTTGTATGAATTTTCAGGAACATTTTGAGAAATCAAGCAACCAATTACATTTACAGACAACTATCTTCACATTGTATTCATTTATTGTCACTCTTTCCTTCCGTGTTATAGTCCTCTTGCTCCTTGTTGCTATTGCTTGGATTTGTACTCTATGATAAAGAAAAAAATTACACCCTCTGCCTTAGGCTCTGCTTTATGAGATATCATTATCATCATAACACCACCACCACCAACAACAACAACAACAAGGATATCATGGAAAGGGAATACCAATTTGACCTTCAGTATATGAAAAGATAATGAACCTAATATTTATCTTTTTATATTTTGATAAAATATTATATAACCAAAGGTGTAGGTAGATGACCTCACATTCATATATTGCAAGTGGGAGTACATATAATAGGATATTGATGTTATAATGCTGGATAATAAATACCCTTCCTCTCCCTGGGCCCCAAATCTTAGTGGTTGACAACAGCAAACTTTCATTTCATGTTGATTGGTAGTCAGGGAAGCTGTGGTTTGGCTCTGGAAGAAAGGACAGAGGCATTTATGACACATTTAAAGAGTGTGAAAGAATTTTGCTATGCTTTGAAAGGTCTCGGCTCAAAAATCACACACTGTAACATCTAATCACATCCCTTTGTTCAAGCAAGTTCAAGACTAAAGTTAGTAAGGTGGAAAAGTATACTTGACTGCAAAAGATGGGCAAAAGAATGAGCCATCTGGGCACCATTGTGCATGTCTGTAATCCCAGGAACTCACGAGGCTGATGCCAGAGAAAAAAGTCTAAGGCCACAAGCAGCCTCTGCAACTTACTGAGACCATGTTAAGAATGAATATTCACTAAATAATAATCCATTCCACTACAACTTTTATAAAATGTGACTTAATGCTGTCTAGCAACATAGAGCCAGAAATTCCATGCCTAGAGTCTTAGCCTACAAGTATATGGTACACCTAGGAAATTATGCACTCAAATTTCTATCAATAGATGATTTGAAAATAAATCAAATTACCTCAATCTCATAGAACTAAGCACCCATTAAATATAATGAGGCAATGACTTACATGCACTTATGGAGGGCTCACAAAGATATATGGTTCAGTGTAAATCCAAGGTACAGAAAACTATTTGTGGTTTCTATAATTGCAGAAGAAATATAAATATGTCTGAAAGTCTGAAATATATATATATATATATATATATATATATATATATATATATAATCTCTGGAAGAAGTTATTAGAATCTGACAACAATAGTTGCTCTAGTGAGGGAAAATAAGTAGTTAGAGAGAGAAGAAGAACAAATGCTTTCTTTCCTCTGTACATAATTTTTTACAACTGAATTTGTTTTAAGACATTTTAATTCACTTAAACAAAAACAAAGGAGCAATATATGAGTTAAAATATAGATTATTCTAATTTTCCATTTGTTTGTAATTGTTGATGGTCCAAGATTTTCTAAGTGGATGAACATTTATGTCGCTATCTCTCCTCTAAGTGAAGCTGTGGTTTTTTTAAAAAAATAAACTCCTTGAATGAACTGTTGCATCAGGGAAACCTGGTTTTGTCTCAAAACATTTGATCCAACTTATTCTTCCTTGATTTGCACACTTCTCTACTACTTAGTTACTCTTCTCTATCTCTTTAAAAAGGATATTTTGCCTTGTGCTATAGGTTCCTAGAGCTAGGATTTAGCTCAGTTGGTAAAGCACCACTCTGCAATCGCTGAGGTCCTGAGTTTGATTCCCAGCCCCGCAAAAATGGGAGAAGGACTTGGTAATCCACTCCTGAGGCAATCCCCCCAAAATCAGGCATTAAAAACCCCATGAGGGTCTCTATGAGTTGGACATGACTAGTTGGTCAGCACCTAACAACATAGATTCCTAAATACATTTTTTCTTGAGGTACTGAGAGTTTGAACCCAGGGCCTCATGAATGCTAGGGAAGTGCTTCACCATTGAGCAGCACCTCTGGCCCCTTTTAAATATTTTTAAATTTTATTTTAAGATGAGGTCTTGCTGAGCTCTATAAGCTGCCTCTGGCCTTGAACATGAGGTCCTCCTGTCTCAGCCTCCCAGGTCACTGGGATTACAGGTGTACGGCAGCCACACCTGTAATGCTCCCAGCTTCTAAATCCACTTTTCATTGTTTTGTAAGCATTTCCCATTAGATACTTCATCCTCAAAAGCTTCTGGGCATTCCATTATGGATGAGTTTCAGTGATTTCACCTAAGTTCAACTTCTTAACCATCTGATTAATTTCTTTGACTTCCCCCTTTTATCTACATACTTCTTTCCCAAATTTCTGCAGAGATATAAAACTGCTTTCTTTTCCATATTCCTGTTCCACCTTTAGACCTGTGCTCTGTCTCCTGTCATGAGAGAACTGAGCTCTGGCTCTCTTCTGGCTATAGCTCTTCTCAGAGATGAAGGAGATAGGATCAATGGTGGACCCACCTTAACTCCATGCCTCTTCCTTTCCAAGACTATCTTCTGGGTGCTAAGCGCTCTAGAATTCTCTGTCTAAATGATGTTGTGCCAGGGCAACATCTGGGCCCCAAGGATGACTCTTCCCATACTACTCTAGAAACCTAAACTGTGTAAAAATTTCTCAGTACAAACCATGCCTTCCATGTTGATAGCCACATATATTAGTCAAGCTACGGTAAAGTGGTATGTGACGTTTTGTTAGCTTGATTTATGACTTTTTACCCTGTAGGCCTCTATTTGCACTCTTTTCTTGGTCCTAGAAACTCTAGGCAAGAGTTGGTGAGGACCAGCAAAACTTGTGCTCTGTTGGGCATAGTGTGGGCTCTCATTATGTATGACAAGGCTGGTCCTTGGTCCCTGGAGTCATACTGAAGAAGAAGGGACCATTAAATATCCTCTAAGAAGAGTTCTCCCTACAAGCATGTGTCTGTCAGCTTGTGGTGTTATGGGGGCTTGTGTGTTGCTATGATGCTGAATGCTATGCCACTGGTATCTCAGATACCAGTAGCATCACCCATGGTGGCCAGGTTTCATCTGAGCTTCCAGACTAAGATAGACTAGGGAGAGCAATCTGACAGCCCACTCTGGAAACAATTAGCCATTAAAAACTCTATGAATAGCAGAGAAGTTCTGTCAAATATAGTGCCAGAAAATGAGTCTCCTCAGGCTGGAAGGCACTCAAGAAACAACTGGAGAAGAATTGCCTCCACAGCATAGAGTCAAACGTAATGACTAGAATGGAGAAAAGCCCATGGGACCTCCTTTTGCTGATATGACACGACTCAAAATGAGCAGAAACATAGTGGCTCAAACAAAAATATCATGTGCTTTGTTTTGTTGTACTATGGTTGCTATGAGTGAGATCTGTCTGGTCAGCACCTGACAAGAAGAGTCCTGGAGAACATGTCAGGGTGATGAGGCTGACAAGTATGTTATGGCCCTCATATTCCAGCTCACATTAAGTGCAGTCATCTTTTCACCTCTAGTATAGATAAAGCCATACAGTGGGTGTGCAGATAAGAAATGGATCCTATAGGAAAAGCTATGAGCCTGAGATGGAGATATAAAAAGTTCTCTCAATGAGGTGAAGTATATTATTATACCTGTAAGGCAACTCTGATCCCACCCAAGGTTGGTTTGGTTAATAGGATACAAAATTCCACTGTGTTAACTCTGTATGCATAACTTTTGAAACTAATCCAATTAGGTAGCTCCTTGTATGCTCCTGTTATGGTGAACAAATGAAAGTGAATGTCTCAAGTGGTTTATGAACTCACATAGCCCCTCCCCTCAGTAGATGCTACCATACTCACATTATCCTCCTTTCCCACTTTCAAGATTGACAAAGAACCTTGGGAGATGAGCAAGGTGACACATGCTTATAATCCCAGTAGTCAGGAGTCTGAGGTAGAAGGATCTTGAGTTGGAGGCCAGCATGGACTCCATAGTGAGATCCTGTGTCAAGACAATACAACATGAAATAAACAAAAGAAAACACAGAGAGGAATCTTAGGAGTATAATGCCATTTTATGTCATTAAAAGACAAATAGGGACTACTTACTCTAGGGAACTGCTTTCAGTTCCCCCTGACATGCATAGGAAATCACTGGGGAAAAATGAATGAACAAGTAAAACAAATAAAATAAATCCAAAACACGTGGAGACGATTTCCTTCTGGGAGTAAAAAAGTAGAGAACACATCCATTTCTCTTTAGAGACATAACTAAAATCCCTTAGAAAGTAAAGACAAGAGTCACCAAAAAGAAAATTCTGGTTGAGACAACAGCCTTCCTATGCCTGACAAACCTAGAACAGTGAGTGTCTCTGAGAAGTAAGACTGAGAGGTAATGTGTAATGTAATAAGCCAGAAACACTGGTAAACCTTGCATTGAAGCCCTATCCAAGTGTTGCACAGGATGAAAAGGATCACCCTTCTTCAAAGAACATGACTAGTTGGGAAAATGATAACTAAGCCACACATACTTGCAAAAACAGTAGAGGCACAAACATAAATACTTCAGTGCAAACACATTTTGTTTTTCTCTTTTAAGTTCAGAGGACTTACCTTTTAGTGCAAGCTTCAGTGTGATAATACATAAGCAAACAGAATTGGCTCCTCGTGTGTTCAAATGCATGTAAATTTACTGGAATGGGGAAATCCCTGAGATGGAATTTGAGCTTCTTGCTCACCTGAGCAGGTGGTGGTTCAAGCAATTAACATGAATATTATTTGGGTCTGTTTGAGCTGCTGTAACAAAATACCATAACCTGGGTAGCTTATGTAGACTAAAATTCTTTAAAGAAGCCACATCTATATTCCAGAGCCTGTAGACTATTTGACTTTGGGTGACTACAACGTTGTGATTGTGGAAAAATGGAATGTTGCAATTCAAGAGCCAATTATCTTGGGCTAACATTAGTCACTTTCAATAACCATTTATTGTCAACCTCTGTTTCTGACCCAACGTCTTCCTGACTATTAGATAAAACTCTTGGAATATACAGTTAAACTTGACAGACCTCTGGCTCTACCAACCCTAATGGTAAGAATAGAAAATAGTATCTGAAATGTACAGATTTCCTTACCTTGCTATAATCTGTCTACCTGATAATCGCCCACAAAAGTAATTGGTAAATATACTGGTTTATGACTTTTTTTGTTGCTTTTATGTGACTATAAACATTTCTATAGCCTCTTTGATGATGGAATGTCATTCAGGCCATGGTAATTAATATTTGGCTCAGAAAAAAACGTATTTACTTTAAAAGTGGAATTATTATTTTACACTTAAAAGAAACAAATTTATTTCTCAACAATTCTGGAAGCTGGAAAGTTCAAGATCATGGTGTTAGCAATTTGGTGTCTGGTTAGGGCATACTTTGTTCATAGACCATGTGTTCTTACCATGTCCTCATATGCTGGAAGGGACCAGCTGGCTCTCTTGGGGCTCTTTTCTAAGATCATTAACCCCAATCATGAGATCTCCACCATCATGTCCTAATTTCCTCCTACAGACATACCACTCCTAACACCATCATGTTGGGGATTAGGATTTCAACATATAAATCTTGGGAGTGGAGTGTCACTGTAGCATATATTAAAATAAAGTTAAAAGTCCTGAGACTGAAGGATATTTTAAATAAAAAGGTTTTAACCAGACACAGTGGTGCACACCTGTAATCCCAGCAACTCTGGAGGTGGAGGCAGACATATTGTGAATTTGAGGCCAGAGGCAGCCTGTGCAACTTAGCAAGACCCTGGCTCACAATAAAAATTAGAAAATTTGCTAGGGGATCAGCCCACCGGTAAAGCACTTGCAAAGTATGTGCAAGGCTCTAGGTTCAACCCATAAATGCTGCAAAGAATTAATAAATTATACATATATATTTATTTATTTATTTATAAATAAATGGGTCTGAGCCATTAGGGATGCTAACCAGAAAAAGAACCTGGGACAAGGATATATTCCTACAATTATCAGCAGCAGGTTGGACAGAAGTTAGAAGTAGGTCTATTGACCCTAGAGTGAAGAGTATTGCCATAATGCAAATTAGAGCAAGGAAGGTGTGAATTGGTGTCATTGAAACTACCTTGGCTATAGATAAGCGTTGCACGACAATGTGAAGTGGAGCATGTTTCTGGATAGGAAACAAGTCTATAAGGAGAACTAATTGCTGCTTCTGCATTGGTTGTGATTGTAAGCAGAATGGGGTGGGTCTTAGGCAGTCATGATGGGATGTGAGTTAAAGTTTTAGCATATATTCAGGAATGTGATAGGATCACTTGTTGTTTCTGGTGTGTAACTCTTAACTGATTAACCTTGTCCATCTCTCCTTCCTTCCATTCTCTGTTCCTTGTAGTTTCATCCATCTCACACTTTCCTCTTACCAATAGATATAGCCCTATATATCCCCCAAAACTTTAATATGAATATATTATGCAATATGATATTAATCAATTCATTCCCTTTCTAAGAAATAACTCATACCTTAAGCACTTGTGTCATAATATCAGTAGTTCCCATAGTCTTCATTTTTGTTAAATCATTGAAGATTTTTTTTTGAAATGCAAGTATTACCTAAATCACTAGTTAGAGTATTATCCACATCTTTTGTTAAATAAATGAATGCTATAGAAAGAACCCCCACATGTCTGTCAGTTTGCTGCACTGTGGGGGCTTGTGTGTTCTATGAGGCTGAAAGCTATGCCACTGGTATCTCAGATACCAGCAGGGTTACCATGGTGGCCAGGTTTTAGCTGAACTTCCAGACTAATAGAGACTAGGGAGAGGGCACTGGTGAACCACTCCTGAAATAACTAGCCATTGAAAACCCTATGAATAGCAAAGAAACACTGTCAGATATAGTGCCAGAAAATGAGTCCTTCGGGTTGGAAGGCACTTAAAAGAATACTGGAGAAGAATTGCCTCCTAAAAGTAGAGTCTACCATGATGACAGAAATATACTAAAGCCCCAGGAACCTCCATTTGCTGATGTGTCACAAATGAAAATGAGGAGAAACAACTGTAAATATCCACTAATAATTGGAACATGGAATGTACATAGTATGAATCTAGGAAAATTAGAAATTGTTAAAAGAGAAATGACGCACATAAACATTGACATTCTAGGCATCAGTGAGCTAAAATGGGCTGGTATTGGCCATTTTGAGTCAGATAAACATATGGTCTACTATGCTGGGAATGATAAACTAAAGAGAAATGGGGTTGCATTCATCATCAAAAGAGACATTTCAAGATCTGTCCTGAAATACGATGTTGTCAGTGATAGAATAATGTCCATACGTCTACAAGGAAGGCCAGTTAAAATGACTATTATTAAAATTTATGCACCAACACTAAGGCCACAAATGAAGAAAGGGAAGATTTCTACCAGATTTTACAATCTGAGATAGATCAAAATACAATCAGGATATACAGATAATCACTGGTGACTGGAATGCAAAGGTTGGAAAGAAATAAGAAGGCTCAGTATTTGGAAAATATGGTCTTGGTGGCAGAAACATTGCTGGAGATCGCATGATAGAATTTGTCAGGTCAATGACCTTTTCATTGCAAATACATTTTTTATTAGAAATTTTTAATGTACATTATAATGTGATTCATTTGGACATGCTTTTCATTGTGACAATTTTCATATATGCAATTTGATAAGCATTATTCATATAGGTTACCCCTTACCCTTCTCTATGTTTACCCCCCTCCCCCCCTTCCCATCTAAGTTTCCAATCCAAGTCTTCTCTATCTTTTACTATATAGTATTTTTCTATATGTCCTTGGGTTCCATTTCTGTTTAAGATAGAAACTTTTCCTGTAGTGGTCTTTGTTTCCATCTTGTTAGAACAGTTACATGCGATTTCTAGTCCATTTATATTGACCTCATTCTTATCTTCCCTCCCCCCCCTTTTAATGTGATCTGACCTTTGAGTAGGATTTTTCCTTCTTGTAATTTTGAGTCAGCTCTCTCATATGAGTGAGAACATGTGTTGTTTCTCTTTCTGAGCTTGTGTTCGTTCACTTAAAATAATTTTCTCTAATTCCATCC
>VMDO01041859.1:0-10915 GCA_007922755.1 Pedetes capensis
TATTCCATAACTCAGAACTCTAACTACTTATCTATCTATATATACATAAAATATTACTTATGCATGATACATTATTGTGGTATTAATAAGAATAGCTCTAGAAAACACTAGCAGTACATAATTTCTTAAGCAATAAAAATGATGTATGCCCCTCTTGGTCCATTTCTGCTGCTATAACAAAATACCTCAGATTGGATAATTTATAAACAATAGAAATTTATTCCTCTCAGTTCTGGAAGCTGAAAAGTCCAACATAGTGCTAGCAGATTTAGGGGCTGGTGAAGACCTATTCCATAGGTGACCTTTCCTCAAGTGTCCTCACATGCCAGAAGATATGGAAGGGCCAGGCAGATCTCTGAAACCTCTTTTATAAGGGGATTAATCCTATTCCTGAGGGTCACTTCCCCAAAGGCCCTACCTCTTAACAGCAGCATGATGAGAACTTTCAACATGAATTTTGGAAGAACAGAAATATTCATAAGAATTGTTGTTAGGTGCAGTCGAGTCATGTCCTACTCATAGTGACCCTCATAGGGTTTTCAATGGCTGGTTGTTTCAGGATTGCTTAGGGAGAGGATTGCCATGTCCTTCTCCCATTTTTGCAGTGCTGGGGGTCAAACCCAGGTCCTCAGAAGGTGTGGTACGGTGCTCTACCAACTGAGCAAAACTGCAGCCATATTCATAAGAATGTTGTTGTTAGGTGCCGTCGAGTCCTGTCCGACTCATAGCAACCTTCATAGGGTTTTCAATGGCTGACTATTTGGGGATTACCTCGAGAGTGAATTGCCACATCCTTCTCCCATTTTTGCAGTGCTGGGAATCGAACTCAGGACCTCAGACACTGCAGAGCAGAGCTCTACCAACTGAGCTAAATCCCAGCATATTCATAAGAATGTTGTTGTTAGGTGCCCTCGAGTCAGTATCCAACTCATAGCAACCCTCATAGGGTTTTCAATGGCTGACTGTTTTGGGATTGCCTTAGGAGTGGATTGCCAGGTCCTTCTTCCATTTTTGCGGTGCTGGGAATTGAACTCGGGACCTCAGAGACTGCTGTGCAGTGCTCTACCAACTGAGCTAAATCCCAGCCCATTCATAAGAATAGCAACACCAAATTGTTGGGATTTCTTTTACTTTTGTCCTTTGTTTCATCGTCTGTACAATGTGTTCTTTTAGTTGCACAAAATATCTAAACAGCTGTAATTCCTTCCCCTTCTCTGTAAGACCTTCTTAGCTATTGACAAGGTGGAATGATTGGAAAATCTGCAAGATTACTGCATGTATCATGATGATAGAAAAAGTTCAATTATAAGTTTTTTTTTCAGAGAAAAATTAACAGTTGATTAACATGATTTTCTCTACTAATGAAATGCTGCATTTTAAAGGAAAGTATCTTAAAACTTACCAATAAGACACCTTAGAGGTGTTTTAAAATAATAACAGTATATGTTCTCAAATATAGAAAATAAATTACAAACTCTATAAAACAGAAAATATGTTGAGTGTAGTCCTTTTCAATTTAATAATCACAATTCCTATTGGTATTGAAGACTGTCACTGAGATCACTAAAGAGAAAAGTAAATAATAATTTCCAAAGAAAGATAGCATCTTTATTGGGTAGGTCAAAATAGTTGGATTTATTACTGAGAGACCTGTCAGACAAACATTGAAGAGAAGAAAAGTCAAACTTCCTACATGTCACCTGAAAAGGATTGCTTATAGAAAGCAGAGAGAAAAATATTCTTTGTAAGATAGTAAGACAGGAATATGAACTAGTTAATAAACAAACAAAAATGAAATCTCTGCCCACACAGTTAGCAACTCATTACTTAGAATATAAGAGATTACAAGCTTTTTCCTTTATATTCACCCAAGGACAGAGCTCCCGCATATTAGCCATCTCTGATTATTTTATACAATGAAATAGGAGAAAAATCATGAAAGCAATAATTCGTTAAAAATTTTAAATTCATACTTTTTTTGCTGATATTAATTATTACAAACTGTACCAATTATCAGAAATATTAACAGTCTTAATAATATACTATTTCCCTCAGACCAATTATAAAAAGGCACATTTACGACTAATAGAAAAACTGATTTCAGGTTGCAAGAAACCCAGGCAAAAGCTATATGGGATGCCATTTACAGAATGGGATAAAAGTGAAATGTAGCTAATGAGCGCTTCACAATGGTTTGCATCGTGCTCATTTTTGACTCTGCTGTATGGCAGCTACTGTTCAGAAAAGTCCACCCATTCCATATAAATCTGGCTGCTCCCTGCTCTAGTACCAGCACTAGAAAACTCAATTTAAATCAAACCTAATCACTTCTGCCAGCTGCAGTGAACTTCCTAGCACTCCTCACCCTCCTATACACTCTAGAATGACTTTGTTTCTTGCATCTCTCAGCCTTCCTCCAATTCAACCACACTCTAATTGGCTGGCTGGGGATTCCACTGTCACTCAAGCTAAACCCCAGGCTCATTGAGGGAATTGGAAGCTGAGTTTGCAGTTTCAGTTTGGTTCCCAGGGTACATATTTCTTGGCCTTTTTTATTTTTTAAACTCCTATAAGTATCTAGAAAGAAGATAAAACAATGGATGAAACTATGCCCTAAAATACAGGAGGTCTTTTTTCCTGACAGGTTTAATTGTTTAGTTTCATGTTGGTGGTCAAGAAGGGAAGTGAAGACTTGTCTTCATATTTTACCACAAAAAATGAGCTGTGATATCATGTAGTAGCCCCTTTCAACAACAATTCCTTTATCACTTTTTAAAATAATCTCCTGTGACCTAAAGATTATTTGGTTTCTGGAAGGAAGTTAGCAAAACTTTTCTGTGTGTACCAACCCAGACAATTCCAGATTTGGTTTTCTGCTTCTACATTAGGGTGGTTGGCATGAAGTTATTTAAATTCATAAAATTCACAAATTATGAACTATTTCTAGATTGTTACTAACGTACCTGATGCTACATAATACTGGAGAAATTGTCGCCCAATTTTGCTGCGCTGTACAAACAAAAAGGGAGATATTATTACCTCTGTGTCATTGACTTTTAATTTCACTACTAGGGCTTAACTCAGTTGGTAGAGTGCTACTCCGCACTTTCTGAGGCCTTGGGTTCAATCCCCAGCACTACACAAATGGGAGAAGAATGTGGCAGTTCATTCCCAAAACAATCCCCAAACATCCAGCCATTGTAAACTCTGAGGATCCCTATGACTCAGACAGGACTCAAGAGCACCTAACAACAACAACAAAAACAACCAAGAAGCAAACTATCAGCTGGTTGGATCCCTAGCTGTGTGATATGTATGAGAGAATTTAAAAAACCTGACACAATGTACTTGCCCTCAAGTAGTTACCAGAAACATTTCAACACAAAATGATCAGTGTTACATATAAAGTAAGTAACATATTGTAACATGGACAATAACTAGTGAAAGTTTTCAAGTTGAGGAGAGCTAACTGAGATAGGTGTATCTTATGTATTTTGGACATGTGGCCAGAAGGGACCAATCCCTGGAGAAGGACATCATGTTTGGGAGAGTGGCAGGTCAACAAAAAGGAAAACCCTCCACCAGATGGATTGACACAGTGTCTGCAACAATGGGTATAAACATAAATAAGATCATGTGCCTGGCACAGAATCAAGGAGTGTTTCATTTCACTGTACATAGGGCTGCTATGAGTCAGACTTGACTTGATGGCACCTAACAACAACATGGTCTTACAGGATGAATTCCCATAATGAGTGAAATGTGAGCCTGGCTGACCAAAACTACAAATTTGCCAAATAGACTCAAGCAAGGAAAAATAATCATCTTAGCCCAAATTTTAAGTTCATTAGAACTGAAACCAACTAGAATTCATGCCTACAGAATTAAGGAGGGATTTTCTTCTTCTTTCCCTTCATTTGGAGGGGAAGATTATTTTTGCATTTGTTTATATTTACTTTCTTCTCCTGAAGATGCTATTCATTGTATGCATATACTACTTCAATTTTTTGGTCATTCAAATATTCTTAACCTAAACACAATCTAATTCTTTATATGCCTTGTTTTCTTTTTCTAGCACATATTTCCCCTATGCTCACCTTTTATATCCTATCTTGATCAATTAAATATCTTAGTACATGGTTTCCACTTGTTGCCTATTTTGCTCCTGTCACAATCACCTTATTTAACTTTATCATATGCTTGACTCATTTTTATTCTAGCAGACAAAATGCAGGCAAATATTCCAAGTAAAAGAAATATTTACAGTCAGACACAGTGAGATACACCTGTTATCCCAACATTTCAGGAGGTGGGGGCAGGAGAATTGTGAGTTTGAGGCCAGAGGAAGCCTGAGTTACTTAGAGAGACCTAGTCTCAAAAATTACAAAAGGAAGGGCCTGGGAGTTATGTTCAGTGGTGGAGTGCTTGCCTAGTGTGTAGGCAGCCCTAGGTTCAAGCTGCAAGTACAACCAAAAAATTGTTGGTACTCAGAGGAAAACACCATTAAATATAATATGAACCTTACAATACTCTCATTAACAACAACATCATCATAGAGATGGCTTTTATTCATTCTGGGAATTCAAATTGGTTGTCTCTTTAAAAACAGAATATCCAACCAAATACAATACCTAATTTGCTCACAGCTTCATGCAAACCCATGTAATTGGAATAGAATATATCTCATTGTCCTTCTTACTCTTACATGAAATCATTATATATCCTTTCAGATTTTTTTCTCTTTAGAATAAAATCTTTAAATATATGTCTGAAACAAGCCATCCTATGAAATGCCTAAAGCAATTTTCTTTGATGATAATGATGATGATGATGATTTGGGAGGCCATCTACTCCAAAATAATATGTCCAAGCATATTACAGTCTAAAGATTTATGTAAGATTTGGTTAATGTTTTCAAATTTTCCCTGTTCACAGAAAGCTTTCTTCTGTTGTACTTAGCTTTATGTAGTCACTAAGACTCAGTAATATAGCCGGAAAATTATCAGTTCTTGAGGGCTATAAATGTAACTAACTAGTAATTGTAAGAAGATCAAAAGATGAAAAACTTGAAAAAATATATAAGATCTATATACAAATGTATATATATTGTACATATACACATATTGCACATGTATATTATGTATACATATTGTTGTTGTTAGGTGCCATTGAGTTGGTATTGTTAGGTGCCACTGAGTAGAGTCTGACTCATCACAACCCTATGTACAACAGAATGAAACACTCCTGGATTCGATGCCAGGCACATGATCACTTTTATGTTTAATCCGCTGTTGCAGCTACATGTCAGTCAACCTAGGTGGGGGTCTTCTTTTTATTTGTTGACCTGCTACTTTCTCAAACATGATGTCCCTCTCCAGGGATTGGTCCCTCTTGACAACATGTCTAAAATATGTGAGAGGCAGTATAGCCATTCTTGCTTCCAAGGAATGCTCTGATTGCACTTCTTCTAGGACAGATCTGTTGGTTCTTTTAGCAGTCCATGATATATTCAACATTTGTCTCTAGCACCATAATTCAAAAGCATCAATTCTTCTCCTACCTCCCTTATTCAATGTCCAGCTTCCAAAACCATATGATTTGACTAAAAATACCATGGCATGCGTTAGGTGCACCTTCATCTTCAATTTGACATCTTTACTTTTCAGCACTTTAAAGATGTCTTTTGCAATAATTTTTCCCAGTGCAATGCATCTTTTGACTTCTTGACTGCTGTTTCCATAGGTGTTGATTGTAGAACCAAGTAAAGCAAAATCTTGGGCAATCTCAATCTTTTCTCGATTGATCATGAAACTGTCTACTGACCCAGTTGTAAGGATTTTTCTTTCATTGGTGATGTTGTGGTACAATCCATACTGAAGTCTGTGTTCTTTGATCTTCATCAGTAAATGTTTTAAATCCTCTTCACTTTCAGCAAGCAGAGTTGTATCATCTGCATTACATAGGTTGTTAATGAGTCTTCCTCTAATCATGATGCTGCATTCTTCTTCATAGAGTCCAGCTTCTCAGATTATTAAACCAGGCAGTGTTTCCTTGCTCTATTTGAATGACTGCTTCCTGGTCCATATACAGATTCCTCATGAGTACAATTAAGTGATCTGGTATTCCCATTCTTTGCAATGTTATCCATAATTTGTTATCACCCACACAGTCAAATGCCTTTCCATTGTCAATAGAACATAGATGGCCATCTTTTTTTGTATTCTCTGCTTTCAGCTAATATCCATCTGACATCAGCAATGATATCCCTGGTTCCACACCCTCTTCTGCTTGATTTTCTGGCAGTTCCCTGTCTCCATACTGCTGCAGTTGCTTTTGAACTATGTTTAGTGAAATTTTACTTGTGTGTGATATTAATTATGACATTCAATAATTTCCACATTTGGTTGGATCCCCTTTCTTGGGAGGTATTATATATACACTTAATAGATATATTTATGTATTAAATCATATAAATATATACATACACACACACACACATATATATATTCCCCACATATCTGTCAGCATGTTGTTCTGTGAGGGCTTGAGTGTTGCTGTGATGCTGAAAGTTATGCCACTGCTATTTCAGAAACCAACAGAGCCACTCATGGTGGACAGGTTTCAGCTGAGCTTCCAGATGAAGACAGAGCAGGGAGAAGGATCTGGCAGCCCATTCCAGAAACTTTCTGAAACAATTAGCCATTGAAAACCCTATGAATAGCAGAGAAGCTGGAAAATGTGCCCCCCAGGCTGGAAGGCATTCAAAAAATGACTGGATAAGAGTTGCCTCCTCAAACTAGTGTCAACCTTAATGATGGGAATGGAGTGAAGTCTCTTGGACCTCCTTGTGCTGATTGGGCAACAGAGTGACTACAAAAATGGGCTCAAACATTAAAATATCATGCACATGGCAAAGTGTTAGATAGTATTTCATCCTGTTGTACATAGGGTCAATATGAGTTGGATACAATTTGAGGGAACCTAACATAACATATATACACACACTCAATTTCTCTCTTTCCCCCTCTTCATTCTCTCCCTCTCTCTCTCTCTCTCTCTCTCTCTCTCTCTCTCTCTCTTTCTCTCTCTCTCTCTCTCTAAATATATATGTATGGAATTTCCCTGGAAAAATTCACATCTCATATGAACAAACACTGTTTTCTTTGATGATTAAACTTATACATAATGCAGAGCCATTACTTACTTCATTTCCCTAATCTTTGTTTCCCATCCAGATGAATCTCCTTCATGTTGCACTACTTCCTAGTCTCAGTCCCTCTACTTTATTTCCTCATAATTCCTTGGATCTTCTCATATCTCTTCCATCACAATCCCAGCTTCCTTTTCCTGTCAATTTCATGGTTCAGTTTTATTTCCCCCAATTGAAATAATGAGCTTCTGATTATGATGCATGAGCTAGGGATGAACTGGGATGGTATGTTCAAAAAATGCAAAACAATTCTCCTGGTAAAACTGATCATTTAATGATATGCCATCAATGGTGTATTATACAAACAATATCCTCTTTTCCCTCGTCTGACCATCTTTTTATTGCCCTGTCTTTGTTTTGATCAGGACCTAAGAAAAGTTATAGCAATATATGCTAATATTCCTCTTTAGGAAATGAGGTAAATGTCATGCCCTACAATATATGATCCTATGGCAGTCTCCACATCATTTGTCTTTCTAGTCAATTCTATAATCAGGCAATTCTATATCCTGTAGAAAGTTGATTTCAGTGACTTCCTACTGCTCTCTTTGGCTAGCAGGCCGCCCTATAGGAGAATATTCAAGCTTTTATTGTTCTAGGGATCAAGCACTTTTTGAAATTATACCTTCTTTATTTCACCCTTAATCCAAAGGATGCCTGTTTTATGCCTTGACTATGCGGGTCCCTCTAGACAAACTAGTAAATAATTTCTAAAAAATGGGGTAATGATTCCTTAGTTTTAAAAAGTCTACCATGATTATACTAAAAGAATCCAAATATATAACCATGTGAAAATTGATGTTTAACCAAAGGACTTAGCAGAGATAGGGGAAATATTTGGGCCTGAGGAAATGTTCAGAATCTCTTCATTCATACCAATGAGCAGCATGCTTATGAATAAAATTATGAATGTGTTTTTCTTCAAACAAAATGATCAATGAAATACATATATTAAGGATCTAGTTATAGAAGATTAAATGTTTATTTATAAGTTCTTAAATATGAATGTATACATATCAATTCAGACAGAAGGTTCATCTGTACCCCATGACTCTAAAGCCTCCAACTACTCTCTGTAATTTTTTTCTGTTCTTCAATAAGGAAAATCAATGCCAATGTAAGAAGATACCATAAGGCAAAAATTTCTCTTGGAGCAATTTTGCTATCACAAAATCCTTAGTTCATTTTTCCTCATCCTTCCACAATACCTCTTTCACATTTAGACTTCATAATCAGTTGTTGAAACTAAAGATAAATGAGACCTTGCTCCAGTTTTCCACCTTGGAATAAATTATTTAAACTGACATCCAAGTTGCTTGAAGACTTTGTGAAGAAAGGTTCAGGAAACATTGAAGACAAACCATGTGGGATTTATAGGAAAAACAGGTATAGCTAAGAAAGATTCTTGAATATCTTGACACTTAATAAATATGTAAGGTCTCATGCAAATCAACAGACACAATTTTGTCATTGAGTTAGTAACTCTGGCACTCTGAATCTGATACTGTTAGCACTTGCTTTAAACAAAAATATTTTGATTAATTCAATAACAATTCAGCTACTTCAATATATCAGGCAGGAAATAATACAGTTATAATACATCCACATCCATAAGATAACAATATATGTCCGAATGACTTAAGTAGATCATGATTATATAATCTTCCAGTAATTCGGAACAATTCAAATACAAGGTATTTCAACTGCATTTTCCCCTCGGTGGTTGTTTTCTGATATTATTTAGGTGGAACTTTACTATTCTTATTCTAGTCCCACTAATGATCCTCCTTCAATTCCGATATGTGTACTCATCTCATACTTCAAAGGACCAAAATATACCTGTTGGCTCTTGCTCCTCTCACCCACCAGAATAAAACCTATTGTGTTGTTAGGTGCCATCAAGTCAGTGTCTGACTCATAGTGACCCTCTGTACAACAGGGGAAACACTATTGTCAGTGCTTCTCTGCTATTCATAGGGTTTTCAATGACAGATTGATTTTTGGGAGCAGGTTGCCAGGTCCTTCTCCCAAGCCTACAGCACCTGGTATTCCCAGGTAGTCTCCCATCCAAGTACTAACCAAGCCCAATCCTGCTTAGCTTCCGAGATCTGACAGGATCAGATACCACAGTGGTAGGGCTGCAGGCTATAATAAAACCTGCTACACACTAAATTCTGTTTATTTTAAGCATATGTACCAATTTTCCTAGGACTAAGGGTTTTCCTGGGACACATGAGTTTCAGTGCCAAAACCAGGAAAGTCCCAGGCATGCCAGGATGAGTGAGATCTCCTAAGCCATCATCCATGTTGCTTAAATCAACACCCTTGCTTTCTCCTATTCCTTAATTCTCCAAATTAAAATCCTCAATAAATCTTAAAGCTCCTACTATGAAAATATGTCCTGAACTCATGCCTGTAGGTATAGCTGGTAAAACCAACATCACCCCTCCCTGGGTACTATGATGGCTGCTGAATTATTCCTCTTCTAACATTGCTCATTTACAAAGCTCCCTACCCATGAAGGCCAGGCCAGATATGATCTTACCTCCACTAACTTCTCCTATTTCATCTCCCAGTATACACAAACCTACCTCTGTGATTCAGCCGGGTTGTCGTTCCTGTTCCCAAAACAAGCCACACTTGATTCTGTTAGATCTGTACACTGCTTTTTCCTTAACTTGTAGGGATTTTCACTTGCTTTTTCTGCAACTAATTACAGTTATGCTATATATTCTAAGGTAACATAAAACTGTACATAAAATCCTACATAGAAAACTTCCTTTGATCACTCAATCTAAAAATCTACCCACTGACTTTCAATCCCGTTGTTGTTGTTGTTGTTGTTGTTGTTGTTGTTGTTAGGTGTCATTGAGTCGGGTCTGACTCATAGAGACCCTCATAGGATTTTCAATGGCTGATTGTTTCAGGATTGCTTCGGGAGTAGATTGCCACATCCTTCTCCCATTTTTGCAGTGCTGGAGATCAAACTAAGGGCCTCAGAGAACACAGAGCAGCACTCCACCAACTGAGCTGCATAACAAGTATTACTATCTTATATTTGGTTTATACTTATTTTCTGTTTTAAAATTATTTTTTAATTCTTTAAATAATGATAACCATAATGAGAAAAAGTTTTCACTATTAAAATTCCTATCTATACATGTTGGTCACAGAGTTTTTCTTCAAAATAAAAATATAAACATATGGCAAAAATGTCTAAAAAAGTCACTTGTAACTGCTTAACCAAAATAGTTCACTCCCACTTTAAATTACCACAGTCAGACATAACAAACTCCTTGAGACAGTCTAGATTTCCTATATTTTGTTGCATTATCCATGTAAATACGCCCTAACTGGATTGATTATGTGTTTCAGTATCTGCCATCTTCACATTTTGAGGATGTCCTAATATGAACCCTGAATTTAATGAGTTTAAATGATATTCGCCTGCAGCCGTAGCCCTGTGGAATCCTATCCCGGCAGATCTTGGAAGCTAAGCAGGGTCCGGCCTGGTTAGTACCTGGATGGGAGACCACCTGGGAACACCAGGTGCTGCAGGCTTGGGAGAAGGACCTGGCAACCCCCTCCCAAAAATCAATCTGCCATTGAAAACCCTATGCACAGCAGAGAAGCACTGACAATAGTGTTTCCCCTGTTGTACAGAGGGTCGCTATGAGTCGGATACCGACTCGACGGCACCTAACA
>VMDO01041860.1:0-10932 GCA_007922755.1 Pedetes capensis
TTGATCTCTAGCATGAAAAGAAAACAAAACAAGCAACAAAAAGACTGAATCTTGTGGAATTTGTGGGATAACAACAGAAGATGAAACATTTCAATATCCAAAGCCTCAGAATGAGAGATGAAAGAACATGAGGCAGAGACGATGTTCAGGGAAATCATAGCTGAAAACTCAAATTCTACAAAAGATACAAACCTACAGAATCAAAAATTTGAGCCATCCTTTGAGTAAATACAAAGAAATTAATTCCAAGACACTGCATGATTAAGCTTCTAACAACAACAACAACAACAACAACAACAACAACACAAAGAAACCTAAGGTAAGTGAGAAACAACAAATCACCTATATGGAACATCAGTTTGAGTGACAATGGATTTTTTATCTAAACCCACTGTGGTCAGAAGGAAGTGGCATATTAATTTTCAAGTGCAAAAAGAAATGAACTGTCAATTGGAGTTCATAAAAACTATCAGGAATAATGAGAAAAATATGTTCTGAAAGAAAGAAAAGCTATGAAATTGTTCACTAGGAAATCAACATTAAAGAATGGCTAAAGGGGAATCTATACATAGAAAAGAAGCAGTATAAGTAACACTAGAACTTCATAAAGGAAAGAATTGTGTATATAAATGCACTAATATAATAAACAATACTTTTCATGAATTTCTTAAATCATGTTTGATAAATAAAATTTATACCAACACTGTAGAGGACATATTTGCTGCAATTGTACTTAAAACAGAAAAGTAACAATAAATGAAAGTAAATCTTCAAGACTTTACCTGAGGAGATAAAGTAACAATATTAGTAGGCTCTTAATATTGACAAAGGAGCAAAGCATGTAAACTGGAAAAAGGACAGCCTCTTCAACAAATGGTACTGGGAAACATGGTCATCCACATGCAGAAAAATGAAAGCTGACCGCCATCTCTCAATATACACGAGAGTTAACTCAAAATGGATAAAAGATCTCAACATAAAACCAGAAACTTTAAAACTTATAGAAGGCAAGATAGGCAATACACTCCATCATATAGGCATAGGAAAGGATTTCCTTAATAGGACTCCAATTGCTCAAGAAATTGCAACAAGAATAGGTAAATGGGATCACATGAAATTAAAAAGCTTCTGCACAGCAAAAGAAACAATTAACAGAGTCAAGGAAACCCCCACGGAATGGGAAAAAATCTTCACATTTTATACATCTGACAAAGGTCTAATTACTAGAATTTATAAAGAACTCAAGAAAAAAACTCCCCCAAAACCAAACAACCCAATACACAAATGGGCAAAAGAACTGAGTAGACAGTTCTCAAATGAAGAGGTCCATAAAGCCATGAAACACATGAAAAAGTGCTCAACATCCCTAGTCATTAGGGAAATGCAAATCAAAACAACTCTGAGAGTTCACCTTACACCAGTAAGAATGGCCATTATCAATAAAACAAACAACAACAAATGCTGGCGAGGTTGCAGGGAAAAGGGAACAGTCTTACATTGTTGGTGGAGCTATAAATTGGTGCAACCACTGTGGAAATCAATATGGAGGTACCTCAAAAAACTAAAAATAGAACTACCATATGACCCAGCTATAACACTATTGGGAATTTACCCGAAGGTAGATGGGTCATCATACCACAGAGACACCTGCATCTCCATGTTCAATGCAGCCCTTTTCACAATAGCAAGGATGTGGAATCAACCAAAGTGCCCTTCAACAGAAGAATGGATAAAAAAACTATGGTATAAATACACAATGGAATACTACTCAGTAATTAAGAAAAATGAAATAAGGTCTTTCGCAGCAAAATGGATGGAATTAGAGAAAATTATTTTGAGTGAAAGAACACGAGCTCAGAAAGAGAAACAACACATGTTCTCACTCATATGAGGGAGCTGACTCAAAATTACAAGAAGGAAAAATCCTATTCAAAGGTGGGATCACAACAAAAGGGGGGGAAGATAAGAATGAGGTCAATATAAATGGACTAGAAATCGCATGTAATTGTTCTAACAAGATAAAAACAAAGAACACTACAGGAAAAGTTTCTATCTTAAACAGAACTGGAACCCAAGGACATATAGAAAAAAACTACTAAGTAAAAGGTAGAGAAGACTTAGATGGGAAACTTAGATGGGAAGGGTGGGAGGGGGGAAGCATAGGGGAGGATAAGGGGTAACCTATATGAATAATGTTTATCAAAATGCATATATAGAAATGTCACAATGAAAAGCATGTCAAAATGAAACACATTAAGATGTACATTAAAAATTTCTAATTAAAAAAAACAATATTAGTAGGCTGTGACAAGTTACATATATGTAGTCTAATGTATACAACAATCCCTAAAAGGTGTATGAAATGATATACTAAAAGACAATACAAATATATAATACATAATCTTAAAAATATTCAGGTAATTCTCAGGAAAGCAAAGAAAGATGAAAGGAATGAGAAACAACAACAGCAACAACAAAATGAACTGAAGGCAAATAATAGAAAGTTACACTTAAGCCCTAATATAGCAACAATCCCTGTAAATGATGTAAGTATTTCAAGTTAGAAACAATAGTTAGCAAAGTGAATTTGAAAAAAAAAAAAGTCCCCTCTACAAGAAATTCACTGGAAACACAATAGTTTATTGTTGTTGTTAGGTGCCCTACAGTCAGTATCCAACTCATACCAACCCTCATGGGTTTTCAATGGCAGATTGTTTCGGGATTGTCTTGGGAGTGGATTGCCAGGTCCTTCTCCCATTTTTGTGGTGCTGGGAATTGAACTCAGCACCTCAGAGACTGCAGCAAAGGGCTCTACCAACTGAGCTAAATCCCAGCCCCACACAATAGTTTATCAGGTTGAAAATAAAATAATGAGGGGAAAAGATATTATTAATAGTAATCAAAAAGCTATTGTTAGGTGCTGTAGAATTGGTGTCAGACTCATAGTGACCCTACACACAACAGGTGAAACACTATTGTCGGTGCTTCTCTGATATTCATAGGGTTTTCAATGGCAGATTGATGTTTGGGACTGGATAGTCAGGTCCTTCTCCCAAGTGTACAGTACATGGTATTCCCAGGCAGTATCCCAATCAAGTAATAACCACGTCTGGCTGCAGGCAACCAAAAACAAAACAAAACAAAAGAAACAATAACAAAAAAGAGACATGTCCATATTAGTATCAACTGAATAATATTATTAGGAACAAATAGTACCATTTCATAATGATAGAAGATCAATCCACAAAAAGGTACAGTGATATATGTGTATGCCTCAAAATACAAGATAGAAGAACCAATGGAGCTGAAAATAGAAACAGAAAATTCAAAATTGTAGTTGAGACTTCAACATCCCATTATCAGTGTTTGATAGATCTACTTGAAAGAAAATCAATAAGTATGTCAAGGAACCAGATGACATCAACCAACAGAATCTAATAAATATTTCTAGGATACTCCCCAGAACAAAACTAAAAAGTATTCATTTTTCCCAATTGCACAAAAACCATTTGCCAAGATAAATCACGTGTTGGACCATAAAACAAACATGAACAAGTTTAAAGGAATGGAAATTGTACAGAGAACATCATAGTTCTCCAAACATAATGATATAGAATCTGAAATCAGTAACAGAAAGACTACAGGAAAATCAAAAAGACATAGAAGTTAAATAATCCATTTCTAAACAATCCATGAATCAAAGAGGAAGTCACAAATGAAATAAAAATAGCATAGCAATTACAATGTATCAAACTTTGTGGGACGCAGTAAAAGCTGTGCTGAAAGGGAAATTTGTACCATTAGATTCTTACATTACAGAAGAAAAATGTCTTCAAACAAAATTTAAATTTTTATCAGAAGAAGCTGGAAAAAAGAAGAAAGTTAATCCCCAACTTCATCTATAGTATTGGTGCCATTTCTTTCAAAATTCCAGCCAGTTTTATCCTTTCTTTATTTTGTAAAGAATAACAAATATTCTTTAATTTCTGTGGAATGTCAAAACCCTTGATGAACTAAAATTGTCTTATAAAAGAAGAATGAAATGGAAGTAATCATTCCACCTAAACTTAAGACCTGTTGCAGGAGAGAGGAAGATGGTAAAATAGAGACTTCCAGCCATTTCCTATGTCTCCACAAGTTTAAAACAAAATATCAGGTGTGTGCCTCCAGAGAGAAATAAGTGGTATGGAAAAACATGGGAATACCACAGTAAAGAGTTAGACACCATGTGAAATCTAGAAATATTAAACTCCAGGTTTGTTAACTAAACAAAGGGCCATAACATCAGGCACTAGGCAATGTGGTAGAAAAGAGAAAGAACTCCCCTCAATGGGACTTTAAACAAAGGAGGAAAGAAAAGGCCTAGGAAGCTCCATAGGTCCATAATCTGGCATGCTGCAAAAATACAGTTTAAGATTGTTGTTGTTGTTAGGTGCTGTCAAGTCAGTGTCTGACTCATAGCAACCCTCATAGGGTTTTCAATGGCTGACTGTTTCAGGATTGCCTTGGGAGTGGATTGCCATGTCCTTCTCCCATTTTTGCGGTGCTGGGAATTGAACTCGGGAACTCAGAGACTGTAGCGCAGTGCTCTACCAACTGAGCTGAATCCCAGCCCAGTTTAAGCTAGGAGTTTTGTAATCCATGCAACAAGCACACACTGGAGAAGGGGCCCTTTGCACTGGGGTTGTGGTGACCAACCTTCTTAGGATCAGTCTTACTGTCAAGCCTTTTGGCAGGAGAGAATAGCAGTTCCTGTATTTTATAACTCTGAACTCCAAAGGCCTTACCTCTTCACTAGCTAAGTGAGCAACCACCCCAAGAATCAATGTAAGCCAGAGAAACTGGTTATGATTTGAACACAGACTTTGGGACTGGGGACTGTGGCCTTAATTCTGGGGAAAAGAGCAAGGCTAGCTGTGTGTGAATATAAGCAGGAGACTTGGACAGCGACTGACATGAACAGGGCATGCAGGATCACTCATTCCTTTCACATTGCCCACCCAGTGCTGATTGCTTTGCTTTGACTACTTTCCATATGCTTAGAGTGCCAAAAAGACATTTGGTAGAAACCCAGCTGCTGCTCAGGCATTTCCCATGCCCATGAGCCCACTGCAGGGTGCCTCTAGTGGTCTAAGGGCTCAGCTAGTGGGAGCAACTTGACAGTTCATCTCACACTGATAGCATTTCCAGATCTGCAAAAAGAAAATATTGTCAAGAATTCAGCCAATCAGAAATCATAGTAGTGCATGTCCTAGTAGGAAAGGCATGGTTGGCCTCAGTCTACAAACAGCACTTTCTGTGGTATGGATCACAGAAAGAAAACAACTCACAACTCCATCCCCTACCAAGTAAACTTCAAAGCAAGAAGTATGGGGAAAAAAACTGAAGTGTCCCTTCCATCCATCTTCTCAGCAAGGAGAAAATAGTGACTGGTCATTTACTTATTTATTAAAAAATTTTATTGCTTTGACTTGCTCTGTTTTATTTTGGCTACCCTCGATTTATTTCCATACCTTCATCCTATCCTTCCTATCTATCTTCTCTTTTTTCTTTCCCTATCCCACTTTTATTACACAATGATTAATAGATTTACTTTAACTGATTTAAAAATTTCTCTTTTATTCTATAAATATCATAGTTCCATTTTTTTGTATCTTTATTGTGGGTATAGCTGTTTGCATTATTTTTTTAAACTGTATTCAAATACTTGCTACATTTTTGACTTTTCACACAGGTCTGCTTTCTTTCCTCTGACTGGAAGTGGGATTTGAGACACCAAGAGAAGACTATTCACTAAGAAGATGCCCACATAAACTGGAAGAGCTATTCATCCCAATATATACTCAAATTGCAACATAGAAACACAACATATTTTTTTAAAAAAACAAGGCAATATGAATCACTGAAAAGTTTATGTCTTCAATAACCAGGTCAAAAAATATTGAAATGATTGAAATGTTAAAGCATTCAAAAGTTTAATTTTTAAAATGACCAATAAACTCAAAGATGACACAATTAAATAGATGAATGAAATGAATTCAGTTCAAGACTTTTATGAGAGTCCAGGTGTGGTGGCATGTTCCTGTAATCCTAGCACTCCAGCTACATAGAGAGTTCCATGCTAGTCTGGGATACAGGTTGAGATTGTATCTCAAAAAGGGGGACAGAATTCACCAAAGAAATAGAGATTCTGGGGGAAAAAACAAACAGAAATCTTAGTAAAGAAAGACTCAGTAAGTCAAATAAAAATTCAATGGAAAACATTACCAATAGCCTAGATCAAGTAGAAGAAAGAATATCAGGGATTGAAGACAAGGTTGTGGAATTATTACATTTAGATAGCAATAAAGAAAAAATAATCAATCATGACCACAATTTTCAATAACTCAGTACATAATTAAGAGACCAAATTTAAGAATCCTTGGTGTAGAAAGAGTTGAGATACAAACTAAAAGCATAAAAAAACCTACTTCTGAGAATAGTGAGACATCAACATTTATTCCATACTCAAATATTTTGGTTCTCAACCAATATTTTTGAGATAATTCAGATTCAGTGTTTGATCACTTACTCAGCACTTGACTACCATGCTAAAACCTGTATGAGATGTCACACTTACCTGTGATCCCTGTGAGTGAAACACAGGGGGAAACATCACCTTGCACATCAATTTCAAGAAATAAAGAACTGTCCTGAGCTAGGCATAGTGGGGCATGTCTGTAATCCCAGTGACTCAAGAGGTAGAGGCAGAAGGATCATGAGTTTGAGGCTAGAGGCAGCTTATATAACTTAGTGAGACCCTGTCTCAAGATGAAAAAAGAATTATAATGAGCTTGGGTGCAGCCTAGTAGTACAGCACTTTCAAGGTATGTGTAGACCCTGAGTTCACCTCCCAAGTACCAAAAAAAAAAAAAAAAGGTACTGGTGCTATGTTCATGTATATACCATATGGTCACCATGACATCTAAGAAATTTTCTAATGCTAAAAGTGAAGTAAAGAAGAAAACAGTAAGGAAAACAATTTACTTTTTAAAAAAGAATTTATGACTAGGTATGTGAGTGGCATATGTGTGTCCAAATTAGCCATTCAGTGTGGCATGGCTAGGTATGATATCAGCAATATTGACACATAAAGAGATCATTAAAGTAGCTGATCTAGTGAAAGGAGTAAAAAGTAATAAACTCCTCAAAAGTGGAATAAATGGAGAAATTATTGGGGTACATAAATGGAAAAGAGATAGCTGGTAATAGTGTTTCAAAGGCCAATACTATCCAATAATTATGTCTATATACAGACCGTGCTGAAGACAGCTCTAGAATGGGTACTGAAGCTAGAACTTCTGAGGCCAGCAAGTGTGGTTTGAGAAATTTAAAAAGAGAAGTAGAATTCACAGCATGGTTAGACATAGTGAAGGTGGAGGTACCAACAAAACATACGGAGAAAAGTTTGTTTCAAAATTTAAATCATATATAGATGCTGAAAATCCTGAGGACATAGTACTGTGGCATCTAATCCTGTCAGACCTCAGAAGCTAAGCAGGGTTGGGCCTGGTTAGTACTTGGATGGGAAACTGCCTGGGAACACAAGATACTGTAGGCTTTGGAGAAGGACCTGGCAACCCACTCCCCAAAATCAATCCACCAGTGAAAACCCTATGAATAGCAGAGAAGCACTGACAATAGTGCTGGGCATGGCACAGTGTCAGGTAGTATTTCATCTGTTGTACATAGGGTATCTATGAGTCAGACTCAACAGCACCTAATAACAAAACAAATATTGCTTTTCTGCCATAGGAAAAATATAAATACTTAAGAGAAACAATATTATGAAAAGCAAGCTTAATGCAATATGGAGGGTAAATAATGAAGTATAGGTAACCCAGTTATTTTTTCATGAGTGAGTGCACAAGGTCTTTGGTCAATAAGTGAAAAAACATCTTCCAGAAAAATAATTGCCACAGAGGGCTTTTCTTGTCATGGACAATGCTCCTGTATGCCCTCTGTGACTAGAGGAAACACTGATGTAGTAATGCAATTTCATTTCAGTCAAGTTTTTGCCACCCAGTACAACTCCCCCTATCTGTTCCATGGATCAGCAGGGGATATCCAGTTTTTAAAAACTCTGCATGAAAGCTCATTTTGAGAGATACTTTGAAGACACCTTTAACATTTGGTTGGCACTCCAAGAAAGAATTTTAATATTCTCCATTGTATAAGTCCCATAGGCAAGGCTTAGAGTGATGTCCTCTATCAGACATAAACTCTGCTTAAAGAAAACTGTGGATGAGTGCTATAGGAAAGGGGGACTTGGAAGGATTTGAAGATGAGACTGAGCCTGTGGCCAGGGAGACTGTATCTCTGGACAAGTGCATAGACTTGGGGGTTGATGCTGATATCAAGGAGTTGGTGCAGAGAGTACCAAAAGCCCATGACAGAACTGCAAGGCCTGGAGAAGGAACAGTGAAAGATGGAAGATATGAATCTGTAGGATTCATACAGATTCAGGAGGAGGAGAAAGAGGAGCAATGGGAGAAAGTTCCAACTTCACTGATAAAAGAAATGTGTGTCAAATGGTCAGAAATGCAGCTCTTTTTTGAAAAGCATCATCCTGACAGAGCTAAAAACTGACCACATTCTTAACTTAGTGAATGAATGATCATATCCCAGTTTAAAATGATCCTAAAGTGTTGGGGTTTGGCTCCTGCCCGGCTAAGGTCTTGGAGCTTTGCCTCAACACCACTGCTGTCCAGAGACTCAGGATTAGGGTATAAACTAGTCGGTGGTGCCAAAAGAAGGACCTCAGGAGCCTTCTTAATATCAAACAGGGATGAGGATTTTGTTGAGCTTTTCTGTAAAGGAGAGCAAGAATACGTAGAAGGATGTTGTTGTTGCTGTTGGTCTGCACTGGTCTTGACTCTCGCAGCTTGCCTTCTCTCTCTCCTCCTCCCCAGGCAGGGGGAGAAAATGGAGGGTTCTTCATGGCTTGACTGAATCCTTCACCTCTTTGGGGGTCCTGGTCTTGACAGCAGTCTTATTTGTGGATCTATTGATTGAAGGTCTCTAATGGTGAAGATGTGGGTCTCAGGAGTAGGGTACGTTGGGATGGAAGGTGGGAGTGAAAGGACCTTGAGGGTGGCCAGTGGCCTGTTTATCTACACGTTAGGAGGTGGTGTGGATTGGGAAGTGGCCAATCAGGGCACGGCTCATGCCAGGAGCAATTGTCACTACAGACATGTAAGTATGGGTTTGGAAATGTGCACTTTTGATAGGTGGATAAGGTATGGGCAGAGCCAATCATGGGTGTCCTCTAGCTGACCAATCAGGGGGCTCTTGGTGACCAATCAGAGTGGAGATGGCCACACCAGAGTGGAATGGTCAGGGGCCATCTTGGGTTACTCAATGGGAGGGTCAGGAGTGTAGGACCAGGGTGTAGGGCCAGGGTCACTGGGCACCATCTTGCCGTAAATGATAGATGTTAGTCCTCCAGGCCGGCCAGATAGGCCCCTGTCTCTGCGGTCCTTTGTAGGATTTCTGACACTAAAGAAAAGAAAAAAATAGACTTCCATTGAGAGGTTTTTAATGACATGTTCATCTGTACATCTGGTTGAAGAATCTCAAGAAAAAAGGCAGAAAAAAGAGAAGACTCTACAGATGAATTGCTTTCAGTCATTATGGCGGAGGATTTCCATTCCAAATAATAACCCTCTCTTACTCTCCTCCTTCTTCAGCACCATTCATTCAAGTCATCCTTTCTCCTTACAAAAGGTAAGTCAAGGTTTTATTTTACATTTATTATACTGTAATGATTGATTTTTATTTTCAGTAAAGTATTTGAAACAAACCCATTTTTACATATGCCATACTATAAAATACTATGCATAATGTGAGGTAGATAGCCATTGGTGGATACCAGAACCAATTAAATACATTTACTTAATTTTTTATGGGAAAAAAGTGCTCAGCACTTGAACTAAATGACACTCTATTATCCTTCCAGAGTGGATTGTGGTTGAGTACTAATGTATCACTGCACAGGAGAAAATTTACCAAATCTAAGGAACGATAAGGACGTTCAGGTTCAGAAGGCATTTAAAACCCCAAAGAAACCTGAAAAAAGAAAAAAAAGAAAGAAAAGAAAAGAAAAGAAAAGAACCTCACCACATCATATTGTAGATCAAAGGCCAAGAGTACAGAACAAAGAAAAAACATTGAAAGTTACAAGAGAAAAATGTCAATTTATTTACAAAGACAAATTCACAGAATTTCATAGGACTTCTAAGCAAAAAGCTTAAAACCAGGAAAGCATGGGTTAGTATATTTCAAGCCCTGAAAATAAATAACTGCCAGCCAAAATTACTATAACTAGTAAATTGATCCTTTGACATCAGTGGAAAATAAAGACCTTCCAAGATAAGCAAGAACTCAAACAATTCAAAGTAACCCCGCTTTGCAGAAAATATGTAAAGGAATCATATACACAGATGAGGAAGAAAGACAGCACAACCACAAGAGCTTGGAAAAGAATATATCATATGTGAAGAATATATGAACAAAGGAGAATTAGGGAACAACTCAGAAAACCACCAAAAGGATGGAAGCTAAATAAAGCAGAAAGAAAAGAATAAAGAAGACTCAAATCAACCTGATAAAAATATCAGGAATTAGCATATATCTCTGAATAATAACCCTAAATGTAAGTGGTTTTATTCTCCAATTAAAAGAAATAGACTGTCTGATTGCATTAAAAAATAAAATTCAATATTTGGCTATCTTCAAGAAACACATCTAGAGGGGGGAGGAGTCAAGATGGCGGACAGACAACACACACCTTCTGTCCCGGAGCAATAAGAAGCCTCGATTAGGGGTTTAAAACACAAATTGAATAAATAGAAACAGATAATTTAGTTTGAGAGATAAAGAATGAAACTAGGC
>VMDO01041861.1:0-10927 GCA_007922755.1 Pedetes capensis
TTGTTTCTTTTCATCCTATAAGACAATGGACAATACACATTAAAAGAATTCAAGCACCACTTGCTTTCACTTGCGTTTTGCTTTTGACAGTCAAACTCAGAATCTGTCTCATCTATCTTCTTAGCACATGATGAAGAGCTAGAATAGGTTCATCGGTGGAGAAAAGCTAAGAAGGAAAGTAGCCATAGGATTCAGAATAGATAGATCATAAAGATACAAGCTGACTTAGCTCTTCAAAAGGGATGACTTCTCTGGTTCATACAAAGAACATGGACTTTCAACTTAGTTAGAATTTAAAACAAATCAACTCTCACTTGGGCAAATTATTTAACCGTGCTGCAGCATATCTTTAACAGCAGATTGAAGATACAAATAATAGCCATCTTCAAAGTTTTTTGAGATTAGCTGTTGCTGTTAATAAATGAAGACTGAACTGCCGCTATAACTGGAAATACCTCATGATAGGTTCCTTGGCTTTGTCCTGCACTATGCATGTATTTCTGGGGCCTGGCTGACCTGAGGTCCAGCTAATTCCTACAAATAATAAACTACTTGTTTTTCAGACAGTGCAGCTTTCATATACAAACTAACCAATCTAGAGCTCACAGAGGCCACCTCCTCCTCTATTAGAGTCTTAGAGTAAGGGTCTTATCCACCTGCCATAATATCCAAGACAACCTAAGCATAGCTAATGTGTCTCAGTGCCTACTGAAATCATTCAAACTAGCCAATTTTAACCAGCTCAGTCTGTCTTGTCTGTTCCTTCATGTAGAAGTCAAAATAATAGCTCTCACTATTTTTTCCTGTCCTTCTTCCTGACCAACCCTGGTAATTCACATGTGGCTTTGTGTGGTATCACATGTCTCCTGTGTTTGGGAACTGTAAGATCTGTTTTCTTAACTTTTTTTTTTAATGTGTTACTGGGGGTTGAACCCAGGGCCTCTAGCTTGGATGCTCTTCAAGTGCTGGAAAACTGAGCTGCACCCACAGCCCATTTTTTTACTTTTTGAGACAGGGTCTTGATAAGTTACACAGACTACCTCTGGTCTCGAACTTGCGATCCTCCTGCCTCCACCTCCCCAGCCGCTGGGATTACAGGTGTGCGCCACCGCACTCAGCTGTTTTCTTAACTATTAATGAGCAATTACACAACCTACATTTTAAAACAGGTCATGGGAGTCCAAGTCACTCATGTGCTTGGACTTTGGCATTTACCTTTGGTTCTTACAGAGTCACTCATCTTTTTGGTGATGCATCCAATGGATTTTCCCAATCCATTATGTGGACTTTCCAATGGCTTTCAGGGAAATATATTCACATTCAAAGCATATTTGCAAGAGGGGTAGAAGGAGGATGATTGGCTAACCAAAATTTCTTAATACTTCCTTGGAAATAATTTTAATAAATAAGCAAAGTTTCTTTCCATTACAGATTAAAATAAGTTCAGAAGGAATGCCTTTTCAACACTATTTCACCACCAGTATCTTATGATTTTTACTTTTGAAGAACATCATGTCCATTTCTCATTTGGTCGTTGTGGTAACAGATTTATTATTTCCACTGTCTAGATGAAGGGCACTAAACTGAGAGCAATTATGGCTCTCAAGCAGCAAAGCTAATATTATAACCTTGGTCTACTTGGTATCAGCCTGTGTTTCTTCTTGTCACAGAGTTTCCCATCAATAATATTATTTTCATGATGAGATGGAAATAATAATAATAATGGTGATAATGAGATATCTTCAAAATGTTTTGTGTCTCATCTTTTTACTTTTATTTTGGTAAAAAGAAAAAAATTAAAAACCCTTTTCTTGTGCCTAAACATCAATAAGAGGTCATGTTTCATGATCTAGAGAAAAGAAATTGTTCTCACAATTTTCCCTCAGGCTTTTTATTCCACACTACGAAATATTTTTCAATGCTGTTTTCTTAACTGTAAATAAGGTTACAAGAGGGAGTATTCAACCAAAACAATTATAATTGGCTACAAACATAATCCAATAACCTCATTTCACCCATATTGTTAAAAGAATTAATTGGACTTTCACAGCTACCAGCTAAACATGTTGCTGTGTGCAAAGAGTGAATCCAATTTCCTCCATAAACATATCTCTGCAGAAGTACTGTACACAAAAGGGGAAGAAGAAAAGATTCTGGGGTGCAAATCCTAAAGATCATCCTTCTGATTGTAATTATCTGATATTGCCACTTCAGGAAGGAATGATAGGGGGTGGGGAATTTATCGGTATATCATTTATATATCTTTTTAAAATTGAAACAGCTAAACAAGAACAAATAAAAACTTTTACAAAGCAACAAAGCTTGACCCAATAAGCATAGATGAGTTCTCCTTCCACTCTGTCTCAGATACCTACTAAGCATTGCACATAAGATGTATACACATGAATCTGGAGGAGATAAGCTCTTTCTGTGACCATGTAGTTGTGTCCTATCTAGATATGGTGGCACTGTATTTTTTTTTCCTTTTTAACATTCAGAATACAATAAAATCCTATTGTTTTCTATACTTTGCTGGCTTGAAAGTGTTGCAATTCAGGTCGGTGGTTACTCCATCAGAGTCATAAAGAAGACATCTGGATGTGGGGACTTCTGGTCCCCCTACTAGTTCCTTTCACACCACAAGTATGAATACCACAAGTGTCAACCACAAGTGGACAAGTGAAGGAATATTTTTAAGCCTTTCTTTGCCTCTGATAAAGAGTCAGACAAATGTTTGTTTGTTTGTTTGTTTGCTTGTGTGTTTGGTTTTACTATAACTCATGGGATCATGAAAAGATTGTCAATAAATGCTTAAAATGTGAAATATACAGTTGTGAGAAAATATTAAACAAATAAAGTCAAAAGAACAGTAATGTAAATAAGATAAAGGGGAAAATTTGTCCTTGTTCCAATACAGATTGTTTTTGATCATTCTTATCATCCAAGTTATGCATTAATGGGAAATACACAAGTAGCAAATATTCATGGGTAGTTCACTAAGGAACGTCTCCCCTTAAATGTTATCAGATTTGTTAATTCAGATTTTAATTGCTGTGATTTTTAAACACTCCTCATAATTAGACCTTTTGCCAAATTTTAATTGTTGGTTATCCCAGTTAATACAAATTAGTGAGCTTATGTGTTAGCTATTTTCAGGGGCTGAGTTGACAAGCCTCAAAATTGGACATTTATATTTAAAAAATCAGACTTGATTTTAGAAATAAATTATTTCTCTCTGTAGAATTTATTAATTACCCCTGATCTACTTCTAAGACATTCATTACATAAGGAAGCGAAAAAGACTAGTCCCTCATTCCAAGCTCTGGGATAAATAAAAACTTTTACAATGCAACAAAGCTTGACCCAATAAGCGTAGATGAGTTCTCCTTCCACTCTGTCTCAGATACCTACTAAGCATTGTACATAAGATGTATACACATTAGTCTGGAGGAGATAAGGTCTTTTTGTGGCCATGTAGTTGTATCCTGTATAGATATGGTAGCATTGTATATTTTTTCTTTTTAACATTCAGAATACAATAAAATACTATTTTTTTCCTATACTTTGCTGGCAATTTACAAACACCATGTGTTTGAGCTTCTTCTTTGACATATTATTGAGTGTTTAGTAGCTCATACATGCATCAGGATAAATACCATGCTCCTTTCTCTGGGTATGTTTAATCTTCAATGTGCTTTGTACAATCAGTGTTGAGTCTTACCTACACCTAATCTGTTATTTCTGTGTTGATCAAGACTACATTCAGCATTGTGATGTGACTTTAGGGGTCAGACTGAAGGTAACTTCAGTTGTTAATGTGCCAATAATGGTTTTTATAAAGATTTGTGGAGCTTAGCATCCTATAAGGTCATGAACCATCTACTCAAATAATTAATGATCAATACAAGACATGGTGTGATTAAGAAAAACAATTTGTGAATCTCGTTGTCAATATATGGGTGTGGAAATAAAACAGAATGAATACTTGAAGAAAACCTCTTGGAGGAGGTGAGATATGAGTTAAGCCTGGTATGGCTGAGGTTGGAAAAACTAGATTAGAAATAGAATAAAGTGTAAGTGAGGAGCTCACAAATTGGGATTGGAAATGTGCTATATTGCACATTTGCTCTGATGCCTTTGGTTGAGTGAATACAGCAGTCTATTCATTTTTATTCTTTGCTTCATATGAATGTAATCCATGTCAGTGTGTGACTTTTACTTTCCCTAATTTATGTAGCCTCAATGGGAATTTGATTATTTGTCTGAATTTAATCCTTTTTCTTGAAATAGCAATCCAGATCTTGAACTGGTGGCCATATTTAATTGGTTCAAAATAAGCCTCTCATCCTAATGAGCCACCTATCAAAGATTTTTTATCTTGGAAACTAGGTCAATTCCTCTATAAATTGTAAAATGCAGATGCTGTCATAGATCATGTGTTTGGTCATGAGTAGAAAGTTGCTCTTAGAAGAGATGAATGAGGTTAATGGACATAGAGAAATGAGGTAGTGCGCAAGGGAAGCAGAGAGAAAGAGGGAAGGAAATATATACATATTCATACAGAGAGAGAGAGAGAGAGAGAGAGAGAGAGAGATCGAGAGATCATACTAAGCATCCTCTTTTCTAAGGTTCCACCATGATCTTTTTTTTTTATTTTGGTTTACATATTTTTAGTAGCTGCAAGTAAAAAAATCTATACTTTATAAAATAAACAGCTGATATACAAATGCAAAACAAAGCTCAGCATGGGCTTGTCCATAGGTATCACTCATAAAATGGAACTTAGAAACCACTCATCAATCCCTGAGCATCTTTTTTTTGTGTGTGCAACAAACAACTTGCAACCATTTGCAACAATCCTAAAGAGTCCCTGGACTTTAGACTTCAGTTTTAAGGACCATTTTCATCTAATGATTCCCTCTGTTTTCAAAAACCTCTTCATTTATTTGTTCCCAGTTAGGAAGATCATTCTGGGATCTTCACTGGGAATATAGACCACTCAGATGGAACTTCCCAATCCTGAGCAAAACAGTTTGGGACCCCATTCTCTGATGTGCTGGACAATAACACAAATGGGACAATATATTTTTTAATGACTAGTATGAATGTGAGTGAAAAATCTGTGCAAAAACAAGCCAGTTCTGTGTACCTTTACTCTTATCATTTGAATACTCTAAGTGACAAAATGCAACTTGGTTCCTGAGTCATGAATATTTTTGACACTTATACTAAGCTAGTATGCAAAATAATGTTCCCAGATAAATTGAAAAGTGGTAGGTACACACTATATTGCCACAATGAATGAAGTAATAATACAAACATTGTGCTCATAGCACAGATATTATTTCTGAGCAGGCTTGATCATGCGCCAAGGCCTCTACAAACAGAGAAACCTTCCTAAGCCTTCGGAAGAAGGCTGGGCATTGTATTTTGTGGGTTAGGAAAGAATCTTACTGGTGTAAATTCTTCAGCAGAAATAATTGAACAATTTGTAAATATTTTCATAAAGAAGAACATAATTTAGCTTGTCAGCTCAGGGATAGAAGAATTCATTTTATCTATGAGGGAGATACCTGGCAGGCTAGGTGAGTTTGAAAATAAGAGGGAATGACCTTTCAAAGAACACAGACATTTTTCAATTGATTTAAGGACAAAGCAATCTTATAGGGAGGTCAGCAGTTTGAGATTTATGAAACCAATCAATCAATATTTATGTGATAACCAGTTGGGGAAAATAGTTGAAGATGCAATTCTTACTTCCTATTGAGCATAATTTCTTCTCATCCTCAGAGAATTTGATTAGATCTTCATTTTCTTTTATCCAAATTATGACAATAGCTTGTCACAATCTCAGATCCTAATATTGCTCCTTTGAGCTTTGTGACAGAAGTATTTTGCTCAGTCACAGTTATGTAGTTCTAAAGTTGAGCTCCCCCACATATCTGTCAACTTGTCATACTGTGGGGGCTTGTATGTCACTGTGATGTTGAAAGTTATGCCACCAGTATTGCAGATATCATCAGGGCCACCCATGGTAGACAGGTTTCAGTTGAGCTTCCAGGATAAGACAGACTACGGAGAAGGACCTCACAGCTTACTCCAAAAAAATTAGCCTTTGAAAATCCTACAGATAGCAGAGATGTACTATCAAATATAGTGCTGTAAAATGAGCCCCTCAGGCTAGAAAACATTCAAAAAATAACTGGGTAAGATCTGCCTCCTCAAAGTAGAATCGACCTTAATGACAGGAGTGGAGTAAAGGCCCCGGGACCTCCATTTGCTGATGTGGCATGACTCAAAATGAGAAGAAACATGGTGCTTACACCACTGGACTCAAACATAGAAAGATATGTGCATGGCACAGTGTTGGGCAGTGTCTTATTCTGTGGTATATAGGGTCACTAGGAGTCAGATCCAAGTCAATGGCACCAAACACAAAATGGTTGAACTACCTTCATTTAAATCCTGGCTCTGTCATTCTCTGTGTATGGACTTGGTTAAACTGCTTCATTTCTCAGGATCATGCTTTTTCCATATATAATATGAATGATCAAATAGCACCAACATTTGAGGGTTTTCCTAAATCTACAATGGAGCCAAGCACTTTGTGCAAGCCTGTAATCTCAGGTTGGGGCAGGAGGATCCTGAGTTCAAGGCCAGAGGCAGCCTATGCAATTTAGCAAGCCTCAGTCACAAAATAATAAAATAAAATAAAATAAAATAAAATAAAATAAAATAAACGGTGGAGAGTATATCTTAGTGGCAAAGCACATGGCTAGTATACCTGAGGCCCGGTGTTCCACCCTCAAGTATAGAAAAAAAAAGAAAGCTACAATGGGTGTATATTGAGTATATATCTAAATTATTTGCAAGGTGCTTAATAAATGTTAATGAACATTATAATGTCATACCTCCAGCTTAACAACAAACACTGATTTCCTATTAGCCATCAAAGCTGATGTAAGTTCTTAAGCATGGCACCTACTACAATTCTAATCCTGGCTTTAATATTATATCACCCTTTCCCCATTCATCTCTTCTCATTATTTCTGAACTCACAGAACCACCCTTATTCCACCAATAGGGCATAGTCTTTCTTTGTCACTGTTCTTTTTCTTTACCATGCTCCCTTTGTCGTAAGTAGCTGCTTTTCTTTCAAGATGAGTCCTTGAAATGTTCAATGCTACAGAGTCTGGGGAAGCAAAAGGCCTGAATTTGAAACTCTAGGATCCATCACTCAGCCACTAAATGTTCTTGGGAATTTTTAAGGTTTATACTCTTGTTGCCTTACCTGCAAGTTGTATTTTATAGATCACAGAGTAGTTATGAAAATTAAATGAAATATCACACTCATAGCATTTAGAATAATGATCAGCATATGGTAAGAACCTAAGTATGTATATCTGTAATTATACACCAAACTAAACAAACAGGCACCATTAACTAAACATGTTGGCACATAAAGTTAACCATCATGATTTTGTTAAAACTACTCTCTACTAACTTATCAATTAAAGGTCTGTTTCCAGTATAGACTGTGAAGTGCTTGAATGCTAAGCACTTTGCTTTAGTAATATGTGCAGTCTGGAATAGAGCACAGTTCCTTAGAAATGGTAGGTGAAGTGCTTATTATAGCTCCAAGCAAATCAAGATGTAGAAAATTTTCATCAGCATAAAAATATTCAATGTTCCTTCTTAGTTGTCCACCCTAACCCCACAACAGGCAATCGTAGGTCTTATCCATAGGTCTAATGACAGGTCCCAACAGACTTGTTTCACAATTCTAGAAATTTATGAATTGCGTGGTTCCTTTCATTCAACAAAATATTTTTGAAATTAATTTACAGTAAGTGTATCAGTAATTTTCTTTTTCTTTTTTGGCTTTGAGTAGCATCCCATTGTTTAAATATCCACCATTTTTAAAATCACTTATTCATGGACATTTTGAGTAAGTTATAGTTTATTGCTATTATGAATAAAATCAGTATCAACATTGTATACCAAATAATTTTGATCTATGTTTTCATGTCTCTTTGGCCATTTGATAAGCGAATGGTTAACTGTAAAGGTATCTGATATACATAAATATTAAAAGTACTTTTGTAAAAAAAAGTTTGTCGAATGGCTTTCCAACTTGATTGTATTTTTCTTTTACTTATACCAACAGTGAACTGAAATCTGAGCTAACTCCCTGTCTCTGCAAGTATTTATTTTATTTTATTTTTTAATCTTATTTTTATTAACCCTTTCAGTAATGTACAGCTATAGTTTATTGTATTTTTAATTTATTTTTCTTGACTATTAGTGATGTTTTATATGCACACATGTTCTTAGATGCCATTGAGTCAGTGTCTGACTCATAGAGACTCTATGTACAACAGGCAAAACAGTATTGTTAGTTAGTGCTTCTTTGCTATTCATATGGTTTTCAATGGCTGATGGTTTTTTGGGAGTAGGTTGTGGGGTCCTTCTCCAAAGCCTATAGCACCCGGTATTCCCAGGCAGTCTCCCACCCAAGTACTAACCAGGCCTGTCCCTATTTAGCTTCTGAGATCTTACAAGATCAGATGCCAAAATGGTACAGCTGCAGGCTTCTATACGTATACAGGTACATTATTCTGCATATTTTCATTGGACTTCTATGTATATATTTTTGTGCATTTGTAATTTTAAATATAATGTGAATTTTAAAGTTTAAGTCTTTAATCACTGCTTTGGCAGATAATTCAAATTTCATGAGTTATATTAACACTTAGTTCAAATTTTTTCTAATTTCTCTTATAATTTCCTTTTTGTAGAAAAGGCTATATACAAATGTACTGCTTATTATTCAAATAAATTGGATTTTTCAAATAACTTTTTGTAATTTATTATTAATATAATTGCATTGTTGATGGCATACTCTTTATGACTTCAGACTTTTAAAAAATTCAGTGGAATTTGTTATCAGCCAGTATGTTATATCTTGGTGCATGTTTCATATATTATTGAAATAAATGTGTGTTATGCAGTTGTTGAGTGTAGTGTTCTATAAATGTAATGTCAATTTAGTTGATAATTCTATTTGCCTTATTAATTCTGGCTACTGTTCTACAAATATAGATAGAACTAAGTGTATTTTTTCCTTTAGTTCTGCCAGTTTCTTTTCATGTATTTTGAGATTCTGCTATTAAAGAGAATATTTAGGAATTTGTATCCTATTGAATAGTTATTTTCCACTTTAAAAATGTGTTTTAAAAATTCTCTGTAGCAGTTAATGTCCTAAAGCCTTCTTTGATGGTAATATAGCCACTATAGTTTTCTTTGGGTTAATATTTGAGTTGTATACCATATTATTTCTCTTTTAACTTGTACATTTACATTTAAAGATTATTTCTTACAGAATACACATAAGTGTGACTTTTTTATGCACTCTGAAAATATCTGACTTTTAATTATAGTATTTAACTCATTTATATTTAATATAATTATTGGTCTACCCTATTTTCTCAAATCTAATACACATGCTTTCAACATTTTTAGAGGGCTACAAAGTCAAACATAGATGAGAATGCATGTGGATTGGATTCATGCAAGAAAGCTCTCCAGAGCTCTTTAGTTTCATTCTCCATCATGACAATGCTCCCTGTCAAACATCACTTATAGTAAAATAACTTCTGTCAAATAAAAACATTACTGTGTGTCCTCATCCATTTTATTCACTGGCTCTGGCACCATGCAATTTCAGTTTCTTCCTCAAAGTCAAAATGGCCATGAAAGGTAAGTGTGTTGAATTGATTTAAGATATTGAGTCAGCCATGACATTGCAAGAAAAAACACTCATGAAAGAGGACTTCTAGAACTGGTTCAGAAAGTAGAAATAATGTTTGGATGATTGTTTTGAAGCCAAGGAAATATTCTGAGGGGGATTAATGGCAATTTGTCTTTTCTTGTAATATTTTAATCTAAATATTCACTGTATCTTTTGATTACACCTTGTATATCATAAAAAACACTTTTCCTCTATCTTTTTAAAAATTCTCCAATGGACATGATGTCATCATTGCATATGTTATAAACCCCATAATATATTAAAATAATAGTATATCAAAAGATTTTTTAAGAAAATTAGAAAAATTTAGTGTTTATGGCTATCTTCATTCTTTTCCTTAGATTTCAGTTGCATTTGGTATCACATTTTTCTTCTAACTAAAAGGACATATTTTAATATTTTCTGTTGTATTGTTGAACTAGTGCTTTATTATTTAAGTAGGTAATTTTCTGAAATTATTTGAGTTGTTTTGTTTTGTTTTAGAGCTTGGTTTTTATTTTTTAAATGCCTCCCATATCCACATATAAAATCATAGCATTAATAAGACTTTTTTCTTTTTATTTTCTGATAATATGTAAACTCATTATTTTATAATGATGTATAATTCACATTGCTTAAAATTCACAATTTTGTTTATTTTTGTGACCATAATCATAAATACAGTTAGAATATTTGTATTCCAAATTTTTAAAAAGTCTATGCAAATATTCAGTCACTCTCTATCTCCTCTCCTGGCAGCCACTATTCTACTTTATCTTTTAATTCACTTATCCTGGAATATATTATAAATAGAGACACATAATATGCGGTCTTTTGAGTTTATGGCTTCTTTGGCTTGACATAATTTCAAGTTTCTCTCAAGTTGAAGTATGAATCAGTATTTCATGCTTTTTTATAGTTGAACAACTTTCCAGTGTATGGTTCTAATAGGTAGTGTACTGCATAACCAACTAATGGACATGTAGGTTATTTCAACTTTTTGGCTATTATGAATAATACTGTTATTGATATTCATGAATATTTTTTCATACTGATGTTATGTTTTAATTTATTATCAGTATATAAGCATGGAAATGTTGAGTTATATGGCAACTCTATGCTAAACTTTTTGAAGAA